>JAKUDI010000220.1:0-25000 GCA_022702515.1 Ilyophis sp. 1 JC-2022 | reverse complement strand
GTATTCCTCAGACAGAAACAGTCACAGTCAGAAATTCTCACTTTGATCATAATGTCCTGTGATAGCTGACTCAGAGGTTGAAGGAATGACTGCTGTGAAGGTCCTGTCTATTGGGGACAATGCATAGGTTTTGCGGGAGACAGGGAGACATGTCACCCTCAAATACTTTTCATGTGAATTGGTCTGTAGACAAGCCAGTATGCTTTTGAGACTTGACGTTTGACTATGTGAGTCTAGGTGGTCCAGAAGTGTGTCTCCCCCAAAGTTGAAATGAAACCTAAGCCGATGACAAGCACACCCATGACATGTGCTGTCGGTATGTTCTGAATCTGATCACTCCGCAGTGCAACAGACGTGCTGTGCAGTCCCTGCAGCAGTAGAGGATGTGTCATGTGCAGTTCACATAGGCATTTTGCAGGTATGGTCAGGCTTTGATGTGATACCAAAGGGTACATCACTTACATCACTTACAAGTGTTTTTGCAGTGCATGGCACTTGCTAGCCACTAATATTTAGGTTTTACACAACAAGGTAAAAGTCCAAATTCAAGCTGACACTGATGTATTGTACACACGAATATATGTATATGTCTTTCAATTATCGTCCTTTGCTGTGGAAATACACAACTTGCAAGAACCATGAAGATCTTTCACACATCTGGGACCTCGCTTCGCAATGGATGCTTTGGGCTGAGGAGGTTAAACGGAAAGCTAAGGATCTGAGATCTCAACCTCCTGCCCCCACAGCTACCCCCAAGGTCTGTGATGTCACCCCTCCCCCCCACCGGTGCTCAAACTGAGAGCTTCCACAGCTGTGTGAAGGGGGGGCACTCACCACCTCCCACTGCATCTGAACAGGCATGCAGGAGTCACAGTGCACCAGTGCCTCTGTCAGCTGTGGGAAAGTGTTGGGCACGCTGTAGCTGAAACACTGCCCTAGGCACGCCCTGAGAGAGAGAGAGAGAGAGAGAGAGGGAGAGAGAGAGAGAGATGAAGAGAGGGATGAAGAGAGGGGGAAACGAAGAGGGTAAAACAAAGTGCGATACATGATTACGGCAATAGGGCATAATGTTCTGCAATCCACTTTTGATCCACTCTGACAACTGGGGGGGGGGGGGGATTGCTGCCAGCAATGTGTAATCTGCTTTGTTAGTACAACAATAGCTATTAATCATTATGATTTGTGTTTCAGACTAAATTCAACAACCTTACACTTAGCTGGTGTGTCCACACTCGAGTTTGTGTACACGCAGCCCAGGAATATGTTCCGTGTATGCATGTATAATTAATGCATTTAAGTGTGGCAGAGCAGATAAGGGCGTATTGTTTGGGTTTGATGGACGTACCGACCTGTTCTGTATGGAGTGGGGCTGGCAGCCAGTGTGCCCGATGATCTGAGTGATGTTCTTGGCCTCGCACCAAGCGCTCTTGTCAGGGAACAGCGCCAAGCGATTGATGTGTTGGGGAGGAGC
Organism: Ilyophis sp. 1 JC-2022; assembly: GCA_022702515.1. NCBI lineage: Eukaryota > Metazoa > Chordata > Actinopteri > Anguilliformes > Synaphobranchidae > Ilyophis > Ilyophis sp. 1 JC-2022. The sequence continues at coordinate 23,529 of JAKUDI010000220.1, read as the reverse complement.
CGCCTCACACAGCTTCAACAGCATCCAGCCAATCACAGTCCACTTCCACATGGCTGCACCTGGAGGAGTGAGCATTGTCAGAATTTCCCATTTTAAAATGTTTTTGTTGTAGAATCAGGATTATAGCTGGTCCTATTGAACCATAATGTGTCATTTTTGGCCTAGTCAAACTTGTACTGCAAAACTGAAAACTTTTTACCCACTCCCTGAGACGGTCAGATGAGTCTGATTGCTCTCAAGGTTTCTTCCCATCTGTCCCACCCCAACTCCCACCAGGAGTTTTTCCTTAAGGCCACTGTCACCCTATAGGCTTAGGCCAGGATCCATTGAAAAGCGTATTGTGACAAATATTAGTAAACATGCACTATGTAATTAAATTTGATTTGATTTGATCAATACTGCTCCATATATAACCAGTGTTACAAAAAATTTATACAACTGGCAGTGCAACTGATGAGATGACCACAATTTATAATGTTCTGGAACTTAAATGCATTTTCCTGTAGCAATTAAGCATTAACTTTGTCAACACGATAATCATAGTACCCAGCAACTTGAATTGAGGTTGGGTAGGCCAGATAGTTCGTTGTGCATAGAAACCACACCATCAATTTGCTTCGGTGGAGATTAAAATAAATCAATATTGGGTGGTTGAATACTTCCTGTTCAATTTAAGACGATACATAGGTTAGCCTACTACTCCTGACGTAGGATATGCAGAGAGCTAATAACATACAGTACCATATTTCTTATTCTAATAAAGGGAATATGCCAAATCAATAGATCAGAAGAAGAAGAATAGTTTACCAGTGCAGACGGAACTGTTCCTGGGAAATACTAGAGAAACTTACAGCTACTTTCACAAGAGGAACACAGTAGGCTATCAAGAGAGATCAACAGACTTTAAAGCTCGAATAATTATACTTTGTAATGTCACCGTTGTAGCCTAATCGAAATAGAAAGATGTCAGGCCAAGATAAAAAAGCACGTTCAAAAAGAAAGAAGACGAATGATCAGATATAGCCTAGGCTATACACACTTACCCGTACAGAAGCAAAGAGCGGACCGAAACGGGGAGTTGAGCCGCAGCCCCTGAGAAACGTCTCTCTTCTACTCAGCAGCCCGAGGGAGACGAGGGGGGAGGATAGGGTTCAGGCAGGCGATAAAGAATATAAATCAGATTTTAGTGGGAAGAGGGAGTCAAAGAGGCCTATTTAATGTTAAGAGTTGTTTGTTTTTAGCTATAATCACGGTGACATACCCTTTAACACAGAATCCGAAAATAAATATGAAAAATAAATTGCGTACCTCTCCTCCCTCTCGATAGCTATTCCTCCCCTTGCGCCCTCTTTATCGCCCCTTTTCAGTGTCTGCTTCTATCTATGCTTCTAATGCAAAAGAAAAATACGGAAACATATTTCTCCTGTCAGTTGCAAGCAAAACTGCACCATCGGGAGATTTTTTGGGGTTTATTTTCAAATTTATCGCTCCCTTGAACTTGACAGCCTCCACAACTCTGTTCTCTCCTCACTATCTCGACAGGCACGGCGACGCTGGGCTGAGGTCCCGCTGAGTTTCTGTACGTCTAAATAAGGAGAAAAACTAGGCAAAATAAAAAAGAAACGGGTGCGCTTCTAAACAAGCCTTGGAAATTGGAAAACCGCGAAGCTCTCTTTTCGAATCGGTGAAATTCAGGTAGAGAAATCTGCGGACTGACATTGTCTCGCCACTGTCAAGAGCTCAGCAAAACCGAGAATAAAATGCTGAAACATTTAGGAGAATTGTATTTGACACAAGGCCTATTACAAGACCTAACTCTTTGTTGTTCCATTTCCTAAATTCTTACTTTCTTTCTTCCTCCAAATCCTACTCCCCTGTCCATTTCAGCCCTATAGCCTTGCCTTTTATCTCATACAGAATCCACTTAATCCACCAAACAATCAAACGGGTAGCTACCCAACCATGAATTCGCCACCAGTGAGAGGTTCACACTTTGAGTTTCACTGAAAATGCAAATGAAAGTTTTAATTATTCAGTCTTGGCAAATTTAATTACAATTTTAGTGTCTCTTGCTGACGCTCTTGAAATCCAGCTGATATTTGCATATTGTAATACGCGCTGTTATAGGAGAACAGTTGATCTTATTAATTTCCACCCGCTCATTTTATAATACAAGGGCTTTAGAGTGCACAACACTAACCAGGTGTTTGATTAAGGTCCAACGGCACATTAATTTGGTAGGAAAAGTATATATAAAGGTACAACGCTTGTCACTGATGTGGTACCATATAGGTAGGCTACATAAAATTGTACCCCTAGCCAGCAATAATTAATTAATTTGTATCTTTTTTACTTTAAAAGGTAATTATTAGTACCCAAATAGAACATTGTTGTACTTTAAGGGTACATTTTGGAAATTTGAAAGAAAAATGTACCTCCACTGTACCTTAACTTCAGGTGTGCCCTGCCTTTCTTTTTACACACCTGTATCTACAGGCCAAAATGAATCATACAGAAGGTGCCTGGAACAAATTCCTGGTCATGCCTCACTGGCAGAGTTATTTTACAACGCAACGGATCTCGAGGGAAAATACCCTCTCTCATTCATGCTGCTCTGTTATCTGTACATGCCCTGTCACCAGAGGCGAAAATCCTTCTGACCAACTTCCACAGTCACCATATTACCCAAAAACTCCTAAAACCCAGCCCTCATGGCCCCCCCAGGCCCCAGGCATTTTCCCATCAGGCCTGTTCATAAGATGCACCCCTGCCTGTCACATTCTCTCGCTCTCTCTGGTCATGGCAGTAGCACAGGACTTTATCCTTGTTTGAATTTCTTCCTGCCTGTGTGACCTTTCTGGTGAAACCGTTTTTTTTGTTTTTTTTACTCATTCTCCAGGTGCCCTCTGAGCTGCTCCCTGCCCCCTCCCCTGCTCTCCCAGCTGACTGCTCACCTGTGATCCTTCCTCTGGATGTAAATGCCTCAACCCTTCCAGTTCCTTCTCTCTGGTCCTCCACTCTTATCCTTCTCAAACCCAGGAGGAAAATGGTCTAGGTATTTTAATTTCTTCTTGACATAATATTTTTGACTGAATATATGAAACATGTGATGTTGCAGTGAAAATATTTTTCAAAAATATTATTTATTTTATTTGTATCGAATGTCCCTTGTAGTGTAGGTTTCAGCGTAGTAGAATATTTGGTTCATGAGATTAAGACCAGAGACTAAATGTCCCCTACAGGGGACAGAAATTGAATTGCTGGGTCTTAAGAGGCTGTACACCTCTCCCTTCTTTTCTCATTTACCATCTGTCTCACAAAGCAGGCGGCCAACTGGAACCGGACACTGGAACTGCACACTTCCCTAGTCTGCCTGGCTCTCTTTTCAGCCACCGTATTGTTTCATGATTTCATTGTATAAGGATGCTCTGACTTGCCTTTTCAGGCAATTGCTTGCTACAAATTTTATTGCACTCACATATTTAATATTTGCAGTCTGCACTGCAATTTCTGTTATTATTTTCCCCTTTCATAATTTTGAAAGGCCATTGGCTGAACGGAAGAGGGGAACTTGTTCTTGTGAAATATTCTGCCTTGCCTTTTGAGGGTAAAGACAAAGTATATTTTGTAATCATTGCAGGAAATGAAAATGACATTTTGACAATTGGCTAGTTGTGTTTCATGGAGTCACACATTTCTTTCTTATATTATATCTTTTTTTCTCATATTATTATTAGTGTAATATAGTTGTATACTGATGTCATCAATTATTATTAAATCTCTCTGAAGGTCTGCAGCCTGGTCTTACCCCACCTCTCCTCTCCCTTGATTCCCATTGAGGACGCGTAAGACCAGGTAGAGGGTGGGGCTGTTACCATGAGTGTGGTGGTTGTACTGTACCATGTTGGGTAGCCAGCACAGCGTGACACAATCCGTGTGCATTTTAGTGTGCAATCACCTGCTGGCAATACATTCTCAGCCCTCAGCCAAGAGACTGCATTTCCATGCATTCCATGCATTCCACTTCATCAGGGGGCAGGAAAAAACTCATCACGCTTGAGATTTGAGCACTGACGTTGCATGTTTCACGCTTGGTTGCACAACAGCGCACCTTAGATCTTACGTCTGCAATTCCTCTGCTCAAGAGATGCAAACAAATCCACTTAGATATTATGGGTCATTTGAAGTGTGCTTAGCTGGGGTTTCAACCTCAGGTTTCAACCTCGAGACCACAGGACTGCCTTATGACCGGAACAGCTATCCAATGCTGTGGAATAAGGATTAGCTGTTGTATTGCAGTTCTGTGGCTGAGAGTCTAGAGGTTTAAACTCCAGCTAAGCACACTACAATTGATCCAGTGCGTAAGTGTATTTGTGTGCATCACTTAAGATGGGGCCTGTGTAAAGTTGGAGGGCAGTGTCATGTATAATATGTGTCCCTTTGAGAATTTCCACAACCTGCACGGAGCAGCAGAGCTCAGAACTCCGCTCCCGATACCCATGACTTTTCCACAGTCCACAAATCATCACGCCGCGTGTTGTCCTTGTAAATTCTCGTAAATATCACGCTTTGTATATTCCCATGTTGTCCTTGCGAAGACCGAGAGATTGCCACGCACGCTCACGTTACGCTTGTGAACTCTGCCTTTCGTCAGCCCACATTTCCGTAAGTGGCGTGTGGCCATTTTATATTTGCGTGCGATGTATGCGCTGTGAGGATGCATGTCAACAATTAACAGCCAGATGTGCCTCGCCAGGGTCAATGCAGCTCACTTGGGCACTGTTGACATGTTATGAGTGTTCTAGTCAGGCCAAATATTTTCGTTGCATGCAGAGGGGACGTGATCGGGGTATAACCACATTACATAACACGGGAAGGGAAGCCATTTTCTGTCCCCGGTTCACAGAAAAGAGGCCCCAGCTCTGTTTGCACTGTGCATGAACCATAGAGCCCCCTCTCGTGTTATAGACAGCCAGTGCGTATCCACAGGGCCTGCAGAAGCCAGTTCTGGCCCCATTCCATAACAGCAGGAGTCCTTGTTCTTGCACTCCATAACTCAAAACAGTAAAAGAGACTCAGAAATCTCATACATACACTTGGATTGTTTTATTAAATAAACACAGACTGTACTGCTTGGGGGAAGCGGGAATGACACACAAGGAACTAGTCCACAGACTGACAGACAGACAGACAGACAGGACTGTGCAAATGAATGAATGAGAGAAGAAGAGGAAGAGACACCTCCTTGATGAAACTGCACTACTGATCCTGTGTGAGAGAGAGAGAGAGATAGAGAGGGATAGAGTGAGAGAGAGAGAGAGAGAGAGGGGGATAGGGATAGAGAGTGAGAGAGCACATTAGTTTAATATGTGCTTCATATCTCCATATGACACCATCTATAGTGTTCTATAATTCTACATGGTAAGAAAGTCAGTACACTTATAAAAAGTCAGTATACTATAATTAAGGCACATTTACCATTTTAAAATACAGTTTGGTGAGTAAAAAAAAAGAAAAATGTACAAGGATCACCTACAATGAACATATATTACACTGACCTTGATCATGTGCCCATGCAGCAGGTACGGGGACTTTAAGTCATGCTGGCAGTTGGAGTACGCCATGCCCAGTCCGGCTCCGGAGCCAAACGCTATTGGCCATGTGCGACCTGCAGTAAGTTAGACACACAGCCTGCTCATGCTTTTCACATTTAAGTCTGTTCACATCACTCACATTTCAATCATTGGTGTACTGTATTTACAATAATGTGGTATAGAAACACGCTGATGCACGTGCAGTTATTAAATGCAAACTTCCTCAGACAATCTCCTACACCAGGGATGCACAACATGGGCCGATCCATTTATTTTTTTGTTGACAAATTCTGCTTAATTATTTCATTGCTCAATCGTTTCATGATCTGATATTTGTAAAAGCACCAGCTACAGCCTCAGACTGCAAGTGCATCCTAAAGATTTTATTCTAAATATTAATTTTTAACTGAAATACAGTTAACCAGCATAGTTTAGAGAGCTGTCAGAAAACTAATACTAAGGTAATTGGGTTGGAACAAAAACCAGCACGCAGAGTACCCCTCCATGACTGGAGTTGTGTATTCCTGTCCTACATCAACCCTGAAGTGGCCAATGATTGCATTTCTCATTAAAAAGGAAGGCTACTACCTCCCACATTCCCGTTTCTATGACAATGAAGGAAAACTCACGTTTGAAGAAGACGACCGAGAACACAATACCCAATCCGAGGCCAGCCCCTACAAAAAAGAACGGTTTAGTTTGAAACAGTAAGACAAATCCTTTATTTGCCAGCAGCCATACCACCATGCACTCTGCTCCTGCTGAAGCTAAGCAGGTGTGGGCTTGGTTAGTGCTTGGATGGGAGACCTCCTGGGAAAATAAAGTTGTTGCTGGAAGTGGGCCAGTAGGGGGCAATCTTCCCTCTGGTCGAATAAACCCCAATGCAGTGATGGGGACACAGTGCTGTCGGAGATGCAATCTTATCGGATGAGATGTTAAACTGAGGTTACTGTGGTCATTAAAGATCCCATGACACTTATCATAAAGAGTAGGGGTTTCCCCAGTGTCCTGGCTAAACCCTGGCTCTTTCAATCTGCTACCTAATCATCCCCCAGTTTAATTGGCTAAAAAAAATTGTTCTCTCTCTCTCCACCTCAGCTGATGTGTAGTAAGCATTCTGGTGCAAAATGGCTGCCATTGCATCACCCAGGTGGGTGCTACACATTGTTGGTTGTAGAAGTGAGTTTCCCCCTCATCATTGTAAAATGTTTTTAGTTGTCGGCTGGTGAGAAATAAATGCAAGGCATTATTATTATTATATGAACTTGTGTAAATATAACACAGACCCGACCGTCTTAGATACACTGGACAGGCAGAGGGATGGATGGGCACATTTGAGCCTGCACACACGCCGTGACCTCCAAACCACACACTGATCACTACATTCAAGCCAAGAATAGGTGCATGATTATAGAACACTGCCACTGTCCAGCCGGGAGCTGCCAAAAGTCGTCCATAGCGCTTGTAACTCCTGAGCCCTTTGGAGTCTTCATAATATGTGGATCAGCTTAGTAAGCTTGGTGAAAATGATGAGACGCACAGCATCAGGAATCTGCCACCGTGGTCACGGAAAGCTGTGTAATAAATTATGTTATGAGTAAATAACAATAAAAACTACCAAACCCTTTGGGCAATAACCTATATATTTTTTTACTTCTGCACTGAATCTGAATCAGTTTTTTTTTTTAGGTATTTCCGAGAACAGTTGGTGTAGTGAAAATATTCCTGAAACATGCCGGTATCTACGCTGTTAATCCAGTGTGCAATTTACACATTCAATTTGGGTGTGTAGAATACGTCAACTCATTCAAACTGAGCTCCGGCACCCACACTCACACACTCACACACAAAAAACGAAAAAACTGAAAAGTTTGTGCTACCCCCAAATCCTCTTTTGCTTGTCTCTTATTTTAGCACGAAACACTTGCATAATTGTAACAGTACTTCTAGATGAGTCACACAATGTTCAGTACTGTGCCACTTCCAATGTGAACATCTTTGTCTTATGCTCACAATTCTGCCATCTCTTTCTGTAGGATCGAGACTTCTACAGCACTTTCTTCCTTTGTAATCCGTCGCCATGGCAGCAGTGCTGTCAGCCGAGCTACATCAGCACCTTATTCTGCCAATTATGACAGCAGCTCCAATATCGTACGCCAGATTAATACCCCTAAAAATGCATATATATGATCAGTCTCCTTTTAATCTTTCACTTCATATTCATTCTCATATTCATCACCCTTCATCATTCATCCCCTAACCATCAGGCATCTGCATGGTCATATCTGCATTACTCATACACAATGATAAAATACACCAGCGCTTTCATTCTTTGATTAGACATTACATTTACAGCATTAGCATTTTATCTCTTATCCTTAGCGACTTACACAACTTTTTTTTTTTTTTTTTTTTTTTTTTTTTTTATTATATATTATACAGCTGGATATATATACTGAAGCAATTCAGGTTAAGTACCTTGCTCAAGGGTACAACAGCAGTGCCCTACCTGGGAATCGAACCTGCAACCTTTGGGTTACAAGGCCAGTTCTTTAACCATTATACTACACTGCCGCCACTAGACACTGAGTGTGACACTGGCAGCAGAAACGAGCATTTCTTGTTTTAGGAACACAAGTGAAATGATGAGCCACTGTGCAACAGCGTAAACTTCGTTTAGCAGCTAAACTGGAAAGCATCCCCTCTGGGTCATCCTCAAGGCCAAACATCCACATATGTTGCTCCGATTTCTCCATTCACACACCCTTTAACATCTTTAAGGAAGTTATTAATCCCCACAGATATGTACACAAGTCAGCATAATACAGTCACATACACTTGGCTCCCTGAACTGGGACCGTAACACCAATCAGCACCAGCAGTGTAGTGTAGTGCTTAGGGGATCATATCAGAATTGTTGGTGGGGCTTTTTGCTACTGGCTATCTGTCCTTGAACACCCTTGGCTGGAACGGCTGCAGTAGGTACCCATGTACATATATGTATAATAGATACATGCGTTAAGTTGCCATGTATAAGGACGTCTGAAAACCAAACACATTCATCCAATCATCCATCACAAGTTCTAATTTAAATGATTCCCTTTTTATCGTTCATTTTCTTTCGATATCTTAACATTTTACGTTATTTATAATTTTCTCAGATTACTTACTTGAATGTCTTACCCTGGTATGCTAAAACGTTAGTCATTCAATCGACTTTCTTTAGTCAGCCTATTCAATTTATAACAAATATGTTAGCTTGTTATATTGCTCTTACTAGCCTTCATGTAGCCTAACGTTACTGAATGACACGGATATGGACTGGACACAACTTGTCTGAACCAAACGTGCGTGAGTTGCTTTCGACAGAGTGCATCCACAATACAGGTAAGTTAACGTTATTTATTCCGTACAGAAATCTTAGTTATAGCTAACGTTTGCTAGCTAGTATCAGCACAAAGGCTAACTCGCAAGCAAAGAGAAATGACCTATACCACACGGCCCTCTGCTATGGCAAGCAAGCTAGCTAACGTTGTAGGCTACACTGGGTGTGCCAAGTACTAACATCCATGAAATTGCGCTTCCCCCTTAATGGGTTGCTTTTCTAATGTCGGGTCTTGGAAATACAGTATTGGCTAACTGAGATGGTACGACGTAGTAAATATTACCAAGTTTGACAGCGGTGTCAGCGAGGCAGCGATCCCACTTCTGACCCAGCTCTTTCTCAGACATGTTTGCAGAGACAGTATTTCCTGCAAATCTCGCGAGATGTTCTTGTGCAGTTCTTCACGTCTAACGTCTCCTTGTAGTAGCCGAAGAGACGCTTTCAGGCTTATTTTATGTGTCTAGTGAGAATGTCTGTAAAAAAAAAAATCAAAGGGTGGGGATGGGCAATAACTGGATACCAAAAACATGATTCGAAAAGTTAGTTTTCAGTCTGTTATCTTTGGAATATGTCATTTGTGCAACATAAATTCCAAGTACTAATCTAGAGCGAATTTAATAAATGATTTATTTCACAGTAAAATAAAATGAAAATGTCTAAGTTTAAGTCAACGTGTGTGTGTGTGTGTGTGTGTGTGTGTGTGTGTGAGAGAGAGAGAGAGAGAGAGAGAGAGATCAAAAGCTAGACTTAAATGTTTAAATAGTCCCATCACTGGTTCACTGAATGGTTTGTTCTGTTGTATTTCTTCTTCTGTGAGAAAATATGACCTAGCAACACGAATGACTAAGACTGATCTGCGAATATCTTTTACGGATCTTGAGATTCATCCTTCTCCGGTAGTTTTGCATTTCTGTGGAGGTTTGGTGTGTTTGCTGAAGTATCTGCTGTTCTCCAATCCCACTAGAAACAGAAGGAAAGAGAATAGACAGAATGTAAATGGCAAAAAAAAGTTAGAGGAAGTACAAAACCCAAATTCCAAAAAGTTGGGACAGTATGTAAAATGCACATAAAAGCAGAAAGCAGTTATTTGAAAATTATTATTTTACATATATTTAATTGAAAACAGTACAAAGAAAAGATATTTAATGTTTTACCTGATCAACTTTATTGATTTTTGTAAATATAGGCTAATTCTGAATTTGATACAATTTTGTTTCCTCAGCGATACTATAATCTCTCTGCATTTGAATGGATCTCTAGGGGAATTGGGGGGTGGGACTAGATTAAGTTGCAAATTACATGGGAATATTATGGAACCCATGGTGGCTAAATGGCTGTAAATCATGAAGAGTCTGTGGTATCAAATGAGCCTCAAACCATTACTCTGCTGCCAGATATGCGGTAGATAGGGATGGATAACTTGAAGGATTGTTTCTCGACTTATTTTTTAATAGAAAATAAATCAATAAAGTTAATAAGGTAAAACATGAAATATCTTTTCTTTGTACTGTTTTAAATTAAATATATGTAAAATATAATTTACAAATCACTGCTTTCTGCTTTTATGTGCATTTTACATACTGTTCCAACTTTTTTGGAATTGGGGTTTGTACATAACAGGAAAATGTGAGCACATACATGGGCATTTTGTGTCTTACACTTTCATTCAATTATACAAGACTGATAAACAACAAGAGCAGATTCAGGTGGCCTGAACAACACACTATATAACTCACAACTTATCACCAGGTATATATTTCCCAGACATTATGTAGAAATATTGGCTGAATATCCTAGTTTAATTCAATGATGGGAAAAACTATGTAATTATCTTGATCGTGGAGACATCTGTGTTTGTGTGGGTGTATGTGTGTGCTAGGAGTATGGCTTGAGTGCAGATTCAAATAAGTGGGCCTTAATGTAAGCTGCATGTAGGCTACGTTGTACACATGAATGCACACACATACATGCACCATTCTTGTGAAAGTTAGTTGAATTTTTTAGTTTGATAGTTTGAGGCCTATTCATTAAGTTAGAAAATTTGAATAAACACGGCACAGAAAATTCAGCAAATACATCACATTTTACAGCAATTCAATGCAAAATGGCGAGCATTCAATATCATTTTGTTTATATGTTTTTATTGCTGGCTTGAATACTGTTACAATAACATAGTTTGTATTTATAATAAATGCTAGCACCCAGTGATTTCGTTTCTTCATGAATTTGTAATTCTTTGTTAGTTAAATCGAAAGAAATTCAGATTAAACTCAATTTATTTGTAGGCCTATATGTGGAATGGATCCACTAATCAAGTGAGCTAGCAATACAGATTTCATGAAGACGGTTGAATCCCAATGGTTAGCCTACAGCAATCTTTCTTTGGACTCTTTCTGGTTCCCTCCTCCCCTCTTTCCATACTTGGCCATGCCTTTGTTACTACTCTCTGATTGGCTGATAAAGACCAAGTATGGTGACCCGGATATGGATGAGCCACTCGCCCCCCTCTTCATTCCCCCGGTTGAGGAAGTGAATTCGCTGACAGGGCTGGGCTCAGACAGGCTGGCGAAGAAAAACAGCAGCTCTTCGGAAGGAATAAAATAATAACACAACTAACAGAGCCTATGCAATATAAGTGACTTACAAGCTAAATAAAGCGCCAGAATACATTCACTTCCGAGAGCCGCAGACATGGTAAGTTCGGGAAATGGGACAGGAGGAGGAATGGGGAGGGGAGCTAAGTTAGCTTATTAGCTAACTCGTCAACTAGCTAGCTACCTAAGTAGTTTTAAAATGGGGTGCAGCGACGGGGTAATGCACCCTTTTTGGGTGAACGTTGCTTCGCTAAATTGCTGGCGAGGTTAAAGGCCGTGGACTCAGCTGTCAGTGTTTGTACTGCCACGCCAGCAACAATGGGTAGCTCGACAGCTTATTCTGACTATGTCTTAATGTCGAGATAGTTTTCCATCTTGTTTATTAACACTATAGAAGCTGGTACCACCTGCAGGCTGTTGGCAGCAACACTGAAATTGCGTTGAGTTTTGGCGTTTCCAAGGGTAACTGATACTTGCATACTTTGCCGAATGCAGTTAGCAGGGCTAACTTATCTACAACCTTAGTTATAGTAGCTGCCATGGCAGCGTTATGCATACATTCTTGACATGTGCACCGTATTGCTACAAGTTGCAACAAGATCAAACAACGAGTTTCACTGTTACTGTTGTTACAATAACTTAGGCGTTACATACCCTGTTTTCGGAGACTGGACTCATACATATACGGTGTCACGAATGACTGGTGAACACTAACTTCAACACTCTCTACAACATGGAGATTGAACCATGCAGAAAAGTAAAAATGCCTCTATCGGTGTTTCTAGAAATTCATTATTTATTATTTGTTATTTAGTCATTTGCACAGACCATGTTTTAAAACCCGGCCTATATTATGTCTTGCTGCTGTAAGAATGTACGAAATATATTATTTTAAACATAAATAATAGCTAAATCCGCATCAAATAAAATGCAAAACATACAGAACATAAATGTTAATAAAGCTGTCACAACACTTCAAAATTTCACATTTGTCATACAGAAAACACATTCAATTTATAGTTAATTTGTAGAAATCCCCTCTGTTTTGATCCCCCGTGAGCCTCATCTTGTGGTATCCCCCACTCCCATCATTGCTCTGTTGTGTTTACTTGAAAACTGGAAATTGAGGGCCAACAAGTGAGTCTGTGAGGTTGTACCCTTACCTTTGACTGAGCTCATGCTACTGGGTCCATTTGCATGACGTGGGCGTGAATGTACAGTCTGGTTTGGCTGTTCTGGTTTTGGTTCTGCGTATGCTTGTGAAGGACACAAGCAGAGAGTGGGTGTAATTGTTGTGTGGATCAGAATTAATACTTTTTGTATTGGTAAGATTATCCCCAGCCTGGGTTTGCTTATGTTTATCTCTTTTTTTATTTATTTAAATGAGCATTTCTGAGTGAATAGTAAACATTTTAGAATGTCTTTGTTTGATATAACTTGCCTGGAATGGTACAGACTCTTGACCAGTGACGTCTTGACTGTGACTGTTGACCTCCACAGGTACTGCAGCGTGTAAATGGGTGGTGTGTGTATGTTCCACACCGTATGCCTTCAGTTTGCTCGCCATTTTGTTTCAGAATGACCAGCAGTTGGACTGTGCCCTGGATCTGATGAGGCGCCTGCCGCCGCAGCAGATTGAGAAGAATCTCAGTGACCTCATTGATCTGGTAATTAAATGATTGGTCAGTTGTGGGAGAGAGTTTGAGAGAATTACAGCCAGGTTTTTTTTTTAACTCAAAAATATGACCCTTTTGCATTCAGTTTGCATAGATTTAGTCTGTTCTGCCTAATTCAGATAGATAGATGGATAGATAGATAGATAGATCATCATTTTAAATATCGCCACAGATTGTATATCTCATGTCGCATAACATCTTTCGATCTATGTCTATGAAAAGTTTCCTGTATGCTTTTAAAGAAATCTCACGTAACTTTTATATCTGTCTTTACTCAATATCCCCAGCCTGCCTGTTCCCTAAACACTCTGATATAACTTTTTCTGTTCCTTCCCTCTCCCTAAATACTAAATACTGTATGTCTGACAGTAGTCATTTTCCATCCTTATCAGAGCTGTCAGTTCCGCCTCTGTACTCTGTGCTCATTTCAGCCCTGGAGGCCCCACTTTCTGTGTGAACTGTCAAAGTCATTTCTCACTGTACTGTTAGTTCTGCTCTTTCTATTTTCTCTATGTCTTGTTCATCATCAGTCTTGTTCTGTCATGCCTCCCTTCTTTTTGCCTGTTCGTTCGTCAGCGTTGGAGAAAAAGGGGTTTGTGTTGTTCAGACAGACAAATTGTCAGGCGGGGGGGGGGGGGGGGGGGTGGGGGTGGGGGAGGCACGAGGGTAAAAGAGAGGGAAAATATTCTGTGGCATTTTCACCTTGAGCAAGGTATGTAACTCTCAACCCCTCCTCCTCTCCCTCTGTTATTTAGGTTAAGCCAGACAAGCCCTGAGGATAGTGTGTATTTTTGAGTGTGCTGTGTTGGTGTGTCCAGGTGCCCTCCCTGTGTGAGGATCTGCTGTCCTCTGTGGACCAGCCCCTGAAGATCGCTCGAGACAAAGTAGTGGGGAAGGACTATTTGCTCTGTGACTACAACCGTGATGGCGATTCCTACAGGTCAGTTTATAGACGTACAAACGTGAATACTTCCTGTTTTCTGTGGGATGTACAAATACAATTTCATTAATTTACACCAGTGGTCCCCAACCTTGTTGTTGGAGACCTACCGTCCTGTAGGTTTTCATTTCAACCTTAATTTGGCAGACCTGATTCTGCTAATTAGCAGCTCAATGAGATCTCTAGCTGTTCAATGAGGTGTGCTTTATTAGGGTTGGAGTGAAAACCTACAGGATGGTAGATCTCCAGGAACAGGGTTGGGGACCACTGATTTACACAGTATGAATAAGCCTGTGGGCTTTATTGTGTATTTTAAATTCTCTACGGTTTTTTGAATGTATGTCATGACTGTTTTCAGGTGAAGCAGTTTTATATGTAGGTCAGTCCATGTCAAATCACCCAATATTTTGTGGGGCCCATGCTCTTCAGTCTCGGATTTTGCTGAAATCTTATACCAAATGTTCTATAGCCATATTAGTGTACAGATCCAAAGTTTGAGCGCTGTGGTCCAAGTACTTTTTGAGATATGGCCATTTTACTGTGCATGGCATGCGTCTCATTTAGCCTGAAATTTGCGGCCGTCTTATTTTGGGCTATTTCCAGTACCCCATATCTTTGCAAATACAGTAAAATGAACAATTAAATTTTCTGTCGTGATCAATGATTAATGTTAATAGAAATGTTCCAAATATGTAATTTAATTCTGCGAGCAGCCATGTTTAAGGACCTAAATGAGATGCTTCTATTTAATATAGCCCCCCAATTTTTTTTCTCTTAAAGGTGGTCCGACTGGCTGTGTAATTTCTGAATATTAGAACTCTTGTGTTCATTAGCTATCACGTGACACTAGGGGTGGGACAATGCACCGATGCATCGCGGTGCATCGATCCGAATGTGTAAATACAACTGCATCGATCTGTAAGATTCGAATCGATAAGCATCGATTAATATCGCATTTTAAATGAATGTGCACATGTATTAATTTATTCCAAAATTATTTAAAATATATATTTCTGAGACACGACTACTTTTAAAACTGTTTTGACCAGCTTCAATCCATGTTTCTGCTCCAACCCCCACGTAAGTGTGAGTTGAAAGTAGGGACAGGCGGGAATCAAGCGACAATGAGACGGACAGATCTGAGCGAAATGGCTAGCTGCGTGCTCACTGAGTGCGACAAAAGAGACAGAAACTTACAGAATTTGCGATGTTCCGAACGGAAAATCAGTGGTATGGAAGCATTTCGGGTTTAGAAAGAAGGAGGGTGTACTTGACAAAACCGCTGCAATATGCAAGATCTGCCAAGTAGAAATCAGATACACAGGCAACACCACAAACATGATAAACCATTTGAGCCGACGATACACAATTGACGTGAAGGACAGCATGCAGGTTAGCAAGCTAAACTCGGGAGTCATTGACAGTTTCCTGGAGAAATGGCCAAACAGTTCTATTTTTTTGTATAATTGTTTTTATTAGTTTTTATACACATACCGTGTCCAGACAGTTAATTGTAAAGTGCTTTCTGATATTTAAATTTAAACCATTTTCTATTCAAAATCAAGTAGACGTTAGAGACAAAAAACAAAAATAGTAAGACTATTTCCAATGTCTTACGTTCAATTAATTATTACTACGTTAACTGTCCGATTCACAAAATGAATGTCGTGGAACCTAGATACACCATACCATGCAGAAAATATTTGAGTGAAAAATGTATACCTGCTCTGTATGAAGAGGTGAAGAAAACTGTTCGACTGTCCTTGAAAAACGCTACGAGAGTAGCTTTAACTACGGATGGATGGGCATCTTGCTCCACCGAAGTTCTAGATCGTACTAAGATTTAGGAAAGTACTATGCATGACATTAACCTATAGGCTATTTCATTTTTCTTGGCCCAGTTTAGTAATTGTTATACATTTTGCCATTTTCATTTTGTAAATAAAGGAAATGTATTAGGGTACCATGTCTGACACTGTTTGAAAAACAATAACCTAAATAGGGCAACTTTAGAAAATACACTGTTAGTCATGTTTATTGCTGCATTATTGGCTGCAGACAGCTGCAAAATGTATGGCATGCCTTAACAATAAACATAATGCTGTGAACTTGGTGTAAGGTTCTAATTGAATATTTAATTACTGCTGAATGTATCGGTATCAAATCACATTAGCATACCTATTACTTTTTTAAAAGTATCTAAATTAATCGAACCGTATCGAATCGAATCGTGGTCAAACGTAAGATATTATGATGCATCGAACCTTTGCCTAAAGAATCGTAATCGAATCGAATCGTTATGGGATTGAATCGTCCCACCCCTTTTTTCAATAGGAAAATCTGTGTCATTTCACTTTATTGCACATAACTTTTTTAAAGAATTGGAACGTTACAATTTTTTTAGCTGTGTAGTTTTATTGAGTTAATACCAATGTCTGGTCAAAATCTCATGTGAATAGCTACATTGGAAATATGTTTGATAATAAAATTGTTGACGTGTCCAATACTTATTTCCCCCATTGTATGTGTGTATATATACATATACCTAAATTAATTGTCATATACCATAGATCCCCCTGGAGTAATAAGTATGAGCCGCCAATCGATGATGGTGCCATGCCGTCTGCACGCCTGCGCAAACTAGAGGTGGAGGCCAACAATGCCTTCGACCAGTACAGAGACCTGTGAGTATACCAGTACAGAGACCTGTGAGTATACCAGTACAGAGACCTGAGAGTATACCAGTACAGAGACCTGAGAGTATACCAGTACAGAGACCTGAGAGTATCCCAGTACAGAGACCTGTGAGTATACCAGTACAGAGACCTGAGAGTATACCTGTACAGAGACCTGAGAGTATACCAGTACAGAGACCTGATAGTATACCAGTACAGAGACCTGAGAGTATACCAGTACAGAGACCTGAGAGTATACCAGTACAGAGACCTGAGAGTATACCAGTACAGAGACCTGAGAGTATACCAGTACAGAGACCTGAGAGTATACCAGTACAGAGACCTGTGAGTGTACCAGTACATATACCTGTGAGTGTACCAGTACAGAGACCTGAGAGTATACCAGTACAGAGACCTGAGAGTATACCAGTACAGAGACCTGTGAGTATACCAGTACAGAGACCTGTGAGTATACCAGTACAGAGACCTGTGAGTGTACCAGTACAGAGACCTGTGAGTGTACCAGTACAGAGACCTGTGAGTGTACCAGTACAGAGACCTGTGAGTGTACCAGTACAGAGACCTGTGAGTGTACCAGTACATAGACCTGAGAGTATACCAGTACAGAGACCTGTGAGTATTCCACCATAATCAGGCCTCAGATCTCTCAAATTGCTCAACAAAGTCAATGCATTAGAAAATCCAACACAACCAAATGAACTGACCTGTGAGCATACCGTTATGACCAGCACATTTTCTTACAGCTAGAACTAACGAGTGTGGAGGTGTTCTGGTGGTCTTGGGTGGGGGGGGGTGCCTGAGGTGCAATACATTGCCAAACAGCAATGTAGTATAAAAGGGCATGTTTCTGTATTGTAGCCATAATATGTTATATTTTAGATCTGTGCTGAACTGTCTGCTGTTTACCAACCGCCTACCCCTCCCTTCCTGGCAGGTACTTTGAAGGGGGCGTGTCCTCAGTGTACCTTTGGGACCTGGATCATGGCTTCGCAGGTGTCATCTTGATCAAAAAGGCTGGAGACGGCTCCAAGAAGATCAAAGGGTGCTGGGACTCCATCCACGTGGTGGAGGTTCAGGTGAGCTGGATTACCGGGAGTGTCCGATAGGCTGAGCTCTCGCGGTGTGTCCGGTGCTTTCATCTTCATTTCTTACACACAGGAGAAATCCAGCGGTCGCACAGCTCACTACAAGCTAACCTCTACTGTGATGCTGTGGCTCCAGACGACCAAGACGGGGTCTGGTACCATGAACCTGGGCGGCAGCCTTACCCGACAGGTAACCCGACTGGAAGTAACTCCTCCTCCGGAGGTGGTACTTTGCTCCTATGACCTGGCAGTGTTAATAAGGGACTGCTTTTGTTTGCATTTCATCTTATCATCTGAAAGTTCCTTTCATACGCCACCAATGCGTAGCACCTACTAGGGTGAAGCGTGGCAGCCATTTTGCACCTGAATGCTCACTTCATCAGCTGGACTGGAAAGAGAGGGATTCATTTAGTCAGTTGTTCTGTTATTATATTGATTAGTTGGACAGGACTGAGGGTGCCTGATTGGGCATTTGGGCAGGGCTCTGGTGAAGCCCCTGCTCTTTGACTTGATTGACCAGCGGACCAGAGTGTTTTGCCAGGGAAAGCATCATGCTTGCCAAACAAGAATTCTGCATATCTCTAAAAGGTGAGGTGTTGCCTCCCGTCTGATTTTGAAGAAAGCAATCTACACGTCCAGACAAGACGGGCAACTATTACACAGACAGGCAATTAAATCGTTTTTTTTTTGACACTATATAGGCCTCTGTTGTCATCACAGAGACCTTATTAACGACCAAGTTCCAGAGGTGCGAGGCATTTTTTCCAGTTCAGGCACTTGGCGGCAGGGTGATAGAGGGGTACTCCACCTGGCAACTACAGTAAATGATCAGAAATCCTGCCCCATCTGAGCTAAATGCATAAAAGAAAATTCAGTAGATCTCTCTTCTCAAAAATAATACATTTGCTGAAGTCTGCCATATTAGCTTTCCTCCCACATGCCTCTGTTGTATGTTCAAAGTTTTGTATATATATATTTTAATATAATTTTTTAATAGAAGCTTTTCTATGAGGCTGACTGTAACACGCTGTAACACTTATGAACCTCTGCATCATAATAGCATTTTAAATGTTACGCCCCCCTCCCAACTCATTGTCTTTTCCTTCTCTCTCCTGCCTCCCTTAGATGGAGAAAGACGAGACGGTGGGAGAATCTTCACCCCACATTGCCAACATTGGCCGCCTGGTGGAGGTGAGAGCTTCATAGTTCTCTCTTCAGTTCATGTTTGCTTAGCAGGTGAAGCACATATGTCCTTAATCTGCAACATGTCACGTTATATTGTTCCGTTTTTTTCTTTCTGATAGGATATGGAGAATAAGATTCGCTCAACCCTAAATGAGATCTACTTTGGAAAGACAAAGGACATTGTTAATGGACTGAGGTACAGACTGTCTAATATCTCACCATACTATATTAATACAACTGTAGTGTTACATTACATTTACATTACAGTCATTTAGCAGACGCTTTTATCCAAAGCGACATACAGTAAGTGCATACAGAAACGTCATCGAAGTAACTACATAACAGATGAGAGAAAGCACATCTTTCCCATAATGTAGCAGCTATACCTAGTAATGAACATTGAATGTAGTTCACAGTAAGCTGTGGGTAAATCAGCTATACTACAATTCTATTCTAAATACTTTTATAAACTATTGGACTGCTGTGTGTAGTACCATGAACGGCCTTATCACTAGACTAGAATATTTATGGACTTGTTGAATAAACATTGGATTCATATTCGACTGTAAACTGTTGCACGTTGTACATTGAAATGCACTGGCAAGAGTGAGCTGCATTGGCCACACATATGGTATAGCCTGGTGTGTGTGATCAAGGTGAACATTAACCAGCGACTTCCGGATTTTCGGTGGAAATTGAAATCATTTAACAGATAAGAAGAGCATCTACCATGACAATGGACACAGTATAAAAGACACACAAATTGCTTTTACAGTGCCATGTGGCATTTGACAATCTGCTTTGTTTGGGTGGTGGCAGGGAAAACCCCTCTTCTTTCACTACCATCACTTGTGCCATTCACGTCTGTTTGATGTCTGTGGTTGAGAAGAGTTTCCCCCTCATCACTGTAAAGCGGTTTCAGTTTGGGAAAAGCGCTATATAAATGCATTATTATTATTATTATTATTGTTGCTGTTGTTATTTATGAAATTATTATTTGTGAAATAATGAAACGTTTCATTATTTTGAACAATACCAAACAGTTAATTTACAGGGCATCCACAGCGCTATAATTGCCTCCTGCCTATAAGGAACTGAGAGACTTTTATGTAAAATATTTGAAGGAACCTAAAAGTCCATCTCTTTGTGTTACACTTGATCACATCCTACTCCTCTGTTCTTTTTTTTCTTTGTACAGAAATATTTTGCTTCTGTCCATCCTTTTCCTGCCTACTCCCTGTTTTTCTAGCATTTCATTTGCATCTCTCCTTGTCTCTCGTATATTGTCTCCTGTTTTCCCTCCCCATTCACCCTGCCTCCCCCTCCCTCCAGATCTATTGACTCTTTGCCTGATAATCAAAAGTACCGGCAGCTCCAGAAGGAGCTGTCTCAGGTCCTTACTCAGCGCCAGATCTACATTCAGCCAGACAACTAGGGCTGGAGGTACAGCCTGACCGAGCTTTGGCATGGGCCTATGTGTGGCTCCCCACTCGCATGGGTTGGGTGTGACCCTGTTTTGCTGAGTGAGGGTCAACAACCATCAAACATGTCTGTACATCATCGCTGACTTGATGAGTGTATTCAAGTTTATCCTTGTGGGTTTGAGGGGGTGGGCGGGGGGAAGGGTCATTGATATTAGTGGGGTCCTTCACTGGGATCATGGTGTCTCCATGGTGATGGAGTTTGTATAATGGAGATATGTACATCATGATCCCTGAAGGTGGGCTCAGTATGAGGTGTGTGTGTGTGGAGGATGGACTTAGACACAATGTCAGCTTGAAGTCTTGTGTGCACTTACTGACAGTGTTAATGCAGTTTGGCTGTGATTGTCTGTGTGTTGGTTGAAAAGCATTGTGGTACTGATATGACCCCAGCTAACAGACGTGTCGCTCAAAGAAGGCCTTTTTACAACTACTCAAAAGTGCAGGTTGACTTGCTTTTCTTCTCTAAGAGTGAACTGACCTGCATGTGTAATATTTACAGACCACCACATGTGACCGTTGATGGTTAATTTTCTCATTTTCTAATCCCAGCAGATTATTCTTGCTTTTTCTCTCTAACTCACTCACACTTCATTCCTCTTGCTTTAATTTAATTTGTTCAAAAAAGAACAAATTGGTGTTAGTTGAACCAAGTATTTTTGAGTGGTGCAATGCAGATATAAAACTCCTCTTTCTGGACTTCTACCAGTTTGTACAGTGTGAGTCATTAAGGC
The DNA here is from genome assembly GCA_022702515.1 of Ilyophis sp. 1 JC-2022. Lineage (NCBI taxonomy): Eukaryota > Metazoa > Chordata > Actinopteri > Anguilliformes > Synaphobranchidae > Ilyophis > Ilyophis sp. 1 JC-2022. The sequence goes on along the minus strand of JAKUDI010000220.1, from coordinate 2,159 downwards.
CGTGGGTACGTTGAATTGCTTTAGCAGGAAAAGTGACCGTCTCCCCTTTTACTTCTTTCAGGAGTGTTCAGACACTGGCAGACAAGTCAAAGCAGGAAGCCCTGAAGAATGACCTAATGGAGGCGCTCAAACGCAAGCAACAGAGTTAGATGCGCTCTGTCTTTCTCCCACTCCCACTCTGTCTCTCTCTCTCTCTCTATCTCTCTCTCTCACACACTTTTACCTCCTTTCCACATCTTCCTTCCATTTCACTCCCAACATCTATGTTTCTTTCTGTTCCTCTGTCTCACTCCATTCTTCCTTGTTTCTGTCTCTCTGTAAGTGCTGCACTTGCTGTTCATCAGTCAAAAATCAAAAGGAAAAGGCATTTTTTCAACAGTTCTCTTTCTTTTTCCTGGACGCATCTCATCTTCAGAAGACATTCACTCTCCATGTTGTTACTGTCATGAATATTAGTGTTATGATTGTTATGACTTATTATATACATTACGACAGCAATGTTAATAATCCCCACTGTTGGCTTTTCAGTGGGCGCGTTACGAAAGAGCCACCCCTCTGCCTTGCACCCTACCTCTTTTTCAAGGTTAAGCGGAAGGGGGAATGCAATCAATACAGGCTGACTACAGCAAGGGGTGGGTGGGGGATCGTGCTGATAAGTACCGGTTATCATTTTCAGCAACTATTTATTTTCTATTCTTATATTGATTATATATTGTAATATTGGTGTTATCTCTGCCCCCCCATCTCCCTGTAATAAATATATTTGTTACTCTTCTGGCGGTAAAGAGGTTGGGGAGGCATTCACTGGCTTTTTATTACTACTATTATTATTATCACCATACATATTTTATTGGGCAACGGTTAGTGCTGTGTCTCTTTTTCTGTCACTTGAGGCTTAAGGAAGGGAGACAAAGGTGGAGGCAGAAAGACGGGAGACTGAATGAACAGATTTATTACTTTGTTGTTTCTCACCCCTCTCCCTTTTCTGTTTTGGGGGTCATGGATTCCGTTTCTGTCTTGCAGAAAGCTTTTTGTTATTATTTTGGTTATATTTTTAAGTTGTTTGTTTCTTTTTTTTTTTTTTTTTTTTTTTTTGTAAAGCTTACATTTCATGTTGTATTGGAGCCTCCAGCACGAATAAAACTTATAAGGTGGTCAATAGTACTGGCCTGTTTTGTTTCCTTCGTGTTGCATGTCCCATTTATTTCTATGTATGAGTCTGGTTCAGAGTAATTTGTGAATTATTGAGACAGATATGTAGTGAAAATCAAATAGCTGTGTGATCGGAGAATGTGTAACATTTTTGGAACTATATCCAGATTCTGGTCATGGAGGACAGCTCCCAAGATGAAATAAAGTACCTGTCAAGATGTTCACTTGATATTATCTTCATCACACTTCACAACATATGGGAACAATATACATTGAAATATATACTGCAATATATTGTATAAAATGCTGCAAAGCTGAAACCTGGTCCTATGGTGTGTGACTAAGCTGTAGAAAGATAAAGGTTAAGTCTTTTTACCTCATCCTAATTGGCTACAGATCTTACTTTTACTGGTCTCAGTCATGTTCATAATCCATCTAACTAGTATTTAATTGGAACCACTATCAATATTCGATCTGGGAAAGAACCAATTATTTGTAAAATATATATATATATATATATATATATACTATAAGCTCTGCATTTGAATGGATCTCTGGGAATTGGAGGTTGAGACTAGATTCAGATGTAAATTACACTGGTACAGTATGGAACACATGGCTGGCTAAATGGCTGTAAGTCATCAAGGGTCTGAGCTATCGAACGAGCCCCAAACCATCACTCTGTTGCCAGATATGGAGTAGATGTGGATGGATCACTGCAAGGGTTATTTCTCCTGACTCATTTTCCTATAGAACTCTATGGGGGAATAAAGTCAGAAGAAACAACCCTTCATTTCTAGTTAGACGAAATGAACTTATTTGGATTATGTTTTCACTTTGTCATTATGGGCTATTTTGTGTAGAATTTTGAGACAAAAAATGAACTCAATCTATTGTAGAATATGTCTGTAATGTAATAAAATGTGGAGAAGGTGAAAGGGGTATTCAGACTTTCCGGCTTGACTGTATATATATATTAAATTAACTATTATAAAAGCTATACACAC
>JAKUDI010000022.1:0-25000 GCA_022702515.1 Ilyophis sp. 1 JC-2022 | reverse complement strand
GTTGTGGTGTGAGCTGAACTTGTAGTTGGAAGAATTGTTGTGGTTGGTGCAAGAGTTGTAGTTTTTAGTGCTGTTGTACTGTGAGGTACAGTTGTTAGGTGATGTGTGGTGGTTAGTGATTCAGTTGTTGCAGGACTTTCAGTTGTGGTTGGAACCTTTGTTTTGGTGGGAGCTGCACTTGTAGTTGGAGCAATTGTTGTAATTACTGCAACAGTTGTAGTTTCTGGAGCAGTTGTGGTGGGAGATACAGTTGTAGTTGTTGGAAGATTTGTGGTGGTCAGAGATTCCGTTGTTGCAGGAATTTCAGTTGTGGTTGGAATATTTGTTGTGGTGTGAGCTGCACTTGTAGTTGGAAGAATTGTTGTGGTTGGGGCAAGAGTTGTAGTTTTTGCTGCTGTTGTACTGTGAGGTACAGTTGTTAGGTGATGTGTGGTGGTTAGTGATTCAGTTGTTGCAGGACTTTCAGTTGTGGTTGGAACCTTTGTTTTGGTGGGAGCTGCACTTGTAGTTGGAGCAATTGTTGTAATTGCTGCAGCAGTTGTAGTTTCAGCTGCTGTTGTACTGTGAGGTACAGTTGTTAGGTGATGTGTGGTGGTTAGTGATTCAGTTGTTGCAGGACTTTCAGTTGTGGTTGGAACCTTTGTTTTGGTGGGAGCGGCACTTGTAGTTGGAGCAATTGTTGTAATTGCTGCAGCAGTTGTAGTTTCAGCTGCTGTTGTACTGTGAGGTACAGTTGTTAGGTGATGTGTGGTGGTTAGTGATTCAGTTGTTGCAGGACTTTCAGTTGTGGTTGGAACCTTTGTTTTGGTGGGAGCTGCACTTGTAGTTGGAGCAATTGTTGTAATTCCTGCAACAGTTGTAGTTTCTGGAGCTGCTGTTGTACTGTGAGGTACAGTTGTTAGGTGATGTGTGGTGGTTAGAGATTCAGTTGTTGCAGGAATTTCAGTTGTGGTTGGAATATTTGTTGTGGTGTGAGCTGCACTTGTAGTTGGAGCAATTGTTGTAATTGCTGCAGCAGTTGTAGTTTCAGCTGCTGTTGTACTGTGAGGTACAGTTGTTAGGTGATGTGTGGTGGTTAGTGATTCAGTTGTTGCAGGACTTTCAGTTGTGGTTGGAACCTTTGTTTTGGTGGGAGCGGCACTTGTAGTTGGAGCAATTGTTGTAATTACTGCAACAGTTGTAGTTTCTGGAGCAGTTGTGGTGGGAGATACAGTTGTAGTTGTTGGAAGATTTGTGGTGGTCAGAGATTCCGTTGTTGCAGGAATTTCAGTTGTGGTTGGAATATTTGTTGTGGTGTGAGCTGCACTTGTAGTTGGAAGAATTGTTGTGGTTGGGGCAAGAGTTGTAGTTTTTGCTGCTGTTGTACTGTGAGGTACAGTTGTTAGGTGATGTGTGGTGGTTAGTGATTCAGTTGTTGCAGGACTTTCAGTTGTGGTTGGAACCTTTGTTTTGGTGGGAGCTGCACTTGTAGTTGGAGCAATTGTTGTAATTGCTGCAGCAGTTGTAGTTTCAGCTGCTGTTGTACTGTGAGGTACAGTTGTTAGGTGATGTGTGGTGGTTAGTGATTCAGTTGTTGCAGGACTTTCAGTTGTGGTTGGAACCTTTGTTTTGGTGGGAGCGGCACTTGTAGTTGGAGCAATTGTTGTAATTGCTGCAGCAGTTGTAGTTTCAGCTGCTGTTGTACTGTGAGGTACAGTTGTTAGGTGATGTGTGGTGGTTAGTGATTCAGTTGTTGCAGGACTTTCAGTTGTGGTTGGAACCTTTGTTTTGGTGGGAGCGGCACTTGTAGTTGGAGCAATTGTTGTAATTACTGCAACAGTTGTAGTTTCTGGAGCAGTTGTGGTGGGAGATACAGTTGTAGTTGTTGGAAGATTTGTGGTGGTCAGAGATTCCGTTGTTGCAGGAATTTCAGTTGTGGTTGGAATATTTGTTGTGGTGTGAGCTGCACTTGTAGTTGGAAGAATTGTTGTGGTTGGGGCAAGAGTTGTAGTTTTTGCTGCTGTTGTACTGTGAGGTACAGTTGTTAGGTGATGTGTGGTGGTTAGTGATTCAGTTGTTGCAGGACTTTCAGTTGTGGTTGGAACCTTTGTTTTGGTGGGAGCTGCACTTGTAGTTGGAGCAATTGTTGTAATTACTGCAACAGTTGTAGTTTCTGGAGCAGTTGTGGTGGGAGATACAGTTGTAGTTGTTGGAAGATTTGTGGTGGTCAGAGATTCCGTTGTTGCAGGATTTCAGTTGTGGTTGGGAAATTTGTTTGTGGTGTGAGCTGCACTTGTAGTTGGAAGAATTGTTGTGGTTGGGGCAAGAGTTGTAGTTTTTGCTGCTGTTGTACTGTGAGGTACAGTTGTTAGGTGATGTGTGGTGGTTAGTGATTCAGTTGTTGCAGGACTTTCAGTTGTGGTTGGAACCTTTGTTTTGGTGGGAGCTGCACTTGTAGTTGGAGCAATTGTTGTAATTGCTGCAGCAGTTGTAGTTTCAGCTGCTGTTGTACTGTGAGGTACAGTTGTTAGGTGATGTGTGGTGGTTAGTGATTCAGTTGTTGCAGGACTTTCAGTTGTGGTTGGAACCTTTGTTTTGGTGGGAGCGGCACTTGTAGTTGGAGCAATTGTTGTAATTACTGCAACAGTTGTAGTTTCTGGAGCAGTTGTGGTGGGAGATACAGTTGTAGTTGTTGGAAGATTTGTGGTGGTCAGAGATTCCGTTGTTGCAGGAATTTCAGTTGTGGTTGGAATATTTGTTGTGGTGTGAGCTGCACTTGTAGTTGGAGCAATTGTTGTGGTTGGGGCAAGAGTTGTAGTTTTTGCTGCTGTTGTACTGTGAGGTACAGTTGTTAGGTGATGTGTGGTGGTTAGTGATTCAGTTGTTGCAGGACTTTCAGTTGTGGTTGGAACCTTCGTTTTGGTGGGAGCTGCACTTGTAGTTGGAGCAATTGTTGTAATTACTGCAACAGTTGTAGTTTCTGGAGCAGTTGTGGTGGGAGATACAGTTGTAGTTGTTGGAAGATTTGTGGTGGTCAGAGATTCCGTTGTTGCAGGAATTTCAGTTGTGGTTGGAATATTTGTTGTGGTGTGAGCTGCACTTGTAGTTGGAAGAATTGTTGTGGTTGGGGCAAGAGTTGTAGTTTTTGCTGCTGTTGTACTGTGAGGTACAGTTGTTAGGTGATGTGTGGTGGTTAGTGATTCAGTTGTTGCAGGACTTTCAGTTGTGGTTGGAACCTTTGTTTTGGTGGGAGCTGCACTTGTAGTTGGAGCAATTGTTGTAATTGCTGCAGCAGTTGTAGTTTCAGCTGCTGTTGTACTGTGAGGTACAGTTGTTAGGTGATGTGTGGTGGTTAGTGATTCAGTTGTTGCAGGACTTTCAGTTGTGGTTGGAACCTTTGTTTTGGTGGGAGCGGCACTTGTAGTTGGAGCAATTGTTGTAATTGCTGCAGCAGTTGTAGTTTCAGCTGCTGTTGTACTGTGAGGTACAGTTGTTAGGTGATGTGTGGTGGTTAGTGATTCAGTTGTTGCAGGACTTTCAGTTGTGGTTGGAACCTTTGTTTTGGTGGGAGCGGCACTTGTAGTTGGAGCAATTGTTGTAATTACTGCAACAGTTGTAGTTTCTGGAGCAGTTGTGGTGGGAGATACAGTTGTAGTTGTTGGAAGATTTGTGGTGGTCAGAGATTCCGTTGTTGCAGGAATTTCAGTTGTGGTTGGAATATTTGTTGTGGTGTGAGCTGCACTTGTAGTTGGAAGAATTGTTGTGGTTGGGGCAAGAGTTGTAGTTTTTGCTGCTGTTGTACTGTGAGGTACAGTTGTTAGGTGATGTGTGGTGGTTAGTGATTCAGTTGTTGCAGGACTTTCAGTTGTGGTTGGAACCTTTGTTTTGGTGGGAGCTGCACTTGTAGTTGGAGCAATTGTTGTAATTACTGCAACAGTTGTAGTTTCTGCAGCTGTTGTACTGGGAGATACAGTTGTAGTTGTTGGATGTGTGGTGGTCAGTGATTCAGTTGTTGCAGGACTTTCAGTTGTGGTTGGAAAACTTGTAGTAGTTGGAGCTATTGTTGTTATTGGGGCAAGAGTTGTAGTTTTTGCTGCTGTTGTACTGTGAGGTACAGTTGTTAGGTGATGTGTGGTGGTTAGTGATTCAGTTGTTGCAGGACTTTCAGTTGTGGTTGGAACCTTTGTTTTGGTGGGAGCTGCACTTGTAGTTGGAGCAATTGTTGTAATTGCTGCAGCAGTTGTAGTTTCAGCTGCTGTTGTACTGTGAGGTACAGTTGTTAGGTGATGTGTGGTGGTTAGTGATTCAGTTGTTGCAGGACTTTCAGTTGTGGTTGGAACCTTTGTTTTGGTGGGAGCTGCACTTGTAGTTGGAGCAATTGTTGTAATTACTGCAACAGTTGTAGTTTCAGCTGCTGTTGTACTGTGAGGTACAGTTGTTAGGTGATGTGTGGTGGTTAGTGATTCAGTTGTTGCAGGACTTTCAGTTGTGGTTGGAACATTTGTTTTGGTGGGAGCTGCACTTGTAGTTGGAGCAATTGTTGTAATTCCTGCAGCAGTTGTAGTTTTTGCTGCTGTTGTACTGTGAGGTACAGTTGTTAGGTGATGTGTGGTGGTTAGTGATTCAGTTGTTGCAGGACTTTCAGTTGTGGTTGGAACCTTCGTTTTGGTGGGAGCTGCACTTGTAGTTGGAGCAATTGTTGTAATTACTGCAACAGTTGTAGTTTCTGGAGCTGCTGTTGTACTGTGAGGTACAGTTGTTAGTTGTTAAGATTTGTGGTGGTCAGAGATTCCGTTGTTGCAGGAATTTCAGTTGTGGTTGGAATATTTGTTGTGGTGTGAGCTGCACTTGTAGTTGGAAGAATTGTTGTGGTTGGGGCAAGAGTTGTAGTTTTTGCTGCTGTTGTACTGTGAGGTACAGTTGTTAGGTGATGTGTGGTGGTTAGTGATTCAGTTGTTGCAGGACTTTCAGTTGTGGTTGGAACCTTTGTTTTGGTGGGAGCTGCACTTGTAGTTGGAGCAATTGTTGTAATTGCTGCAGCAGTTGTAGTTTCAGCTGCTGTTGTACTGTGAGGTACAGTTGTTAGGTGATGTGTGGTGGTTAGTGATTCAGTTGTTGCAGGACTTTCAGTTGTGGTTGGAACCTTTGTTTTGGTGGGAGCGGCACTTGTAGTTGGAGCAATTGTTGTAATTACTGCAACAGTTGTAGTTTCTGGAGCAGTTGTGGTGGGAGATACAGTTGTAGTTGTTGGAAGATTTGTGGTGGTCAGAGATTCCGTTGTTGCAGGAATTTCAGTTGTGGTTGGAATATTTGTTGTGGTGTGAGCTGCACTTGTAGTTGGAAGAATTGTTGTGGTTGGGGCAAGAGTTGTAGTTTTTGCTGCTGTTGTACTGTGAGGTACAGTTGTTAGGTGATGTGTGGTGGTTAGTGATTCAGTTGTTGCAGGACTTTCAGTTGTGGTTGGAACCTTTGTTTTGGTGGGAGCTGCACTTGTAGTTGGAGCAATTGTTGTAATTGCTGCAGCAGTTGTAGTTTCAGCTGCTGTTGTACTGTGAGGTACAGTTGTTAGGTGATGTGTGGTGGTTAGTGATTCAGTTGTTGCAGGACTTTCAGTTGTGGTTGGAACATTTGTTTGGGTTAGTGCTGCACTTGTAGTTGGAGCAATTGTTGTAATTGCTGCAAGAGTTGTAGTTTTTTCTGCTGTTGTACTGTGAGGTACAGTTGTTAGGTGATGTGTGGTGGTTAGTGATTCAGTTGTTGCAGGACTTTCAGTTGTGGTTGGAACATTTGTTTGGGTTAGTGCTGCACTTGTAGTTGGAGCAATTGTTGTAATTGCTGCAAGAGTTGTAGTTTTTTCTGCTGTTGTACTGTGAGGTACAGTTGTTAGGTGATGTGTGGTGGTTAGTGATTCAGTTGTTGCAGGACTTTCAGTTGTGGTTGGAACCTTTGTTTTGGTGGGAGCTGCACTTGTAGTTGGAGCAATTGTTGTAATTGCTGCAGCAGTTGTAGTTTGCTGCTGTTGTACTGTGAGGTACAGTTGTTAGGTGATGTGTGGTGGTTAGTGATTCAGTTGTTGCAGGACTTTCAGTTGTGGTTGGAACCTTTGTTTTGGTGGGAGCTGCACTTGTAGTTGGAGCAATTGTTGTAATTAATGCAACAGTTGTAGTTTCTGGAGCTGTTGTTGTGGGAGATACAGTTGTAGTTGTTGGAAGATTTGTGGTGGTCAGAGATTCAGTTGTTGCAGGACTTTCAGTTGTGGTTGGAACCTTTGTTTTGGTGGGAGCTGCACTTGTAGTTGGAGCAATTGTTGTAATTGCTGCAGCAGTTGTAGTTTCAGCTGCTGTTGTACTGTGAGGTACAGTTGTTAGGTGATGTGTGGTGGTTAGTGATTCAGTTGTTGCAGGACTTTCAGTTGTGGTTGGAACCTTTGTTTTGGTGGGAGCGGCACTTGTAGTTGGAGCAATTGTTGTAATTAATGCAACAGTTGTAGTTTCTGGAGCTGTTGTTGTGGGAGATACAGTTGTAGTTGTTGGAAGATTTGTGGTGGTCAGAGATTCCGTTGTTGCAGGAATTTCAGTTGTGGTTGGAATATTTGTTGTGGTGTGAGCTGCACTTGTAGTTGGAAGAATTGTTGTGGTTGGGGCAAGAGTTGTAGTTTTTGCTGCTGTTGTACTGTGAGGTACAGTTGTTAGGTGATGTGTGGTGGTTAGTGATTCAGTTGTTGCAGGACTTTCAGTTGTGGTTGGAACCTTTGTTTTGGTGGGAGCTGCACTTGTAGTTGGAGCAATTGTTGTAATTGCTGCAGCAGTTGTAGTTTCAGCTGCTGTTGTACTGTGAGGTACAGTTGTTAGGTGATGTGTGGTGGTTAGTGATTCAGTTGTTGCAGGACTTTCAGTTGTGGTTGGAACCTTTGTTTTGGTGGGAGCGGCACTTGTAGTTGGAGCAATTGTTGTAATTACTGCAACAGTTGTAGTTTCTGGAGCAGTTGTGGTGGGAGATACAGTTGTAGTTGTTGGAAGATTTGTGGTGGTCAGAGATTCCGTTGTTGCAGGAATTTCAGTTGTGGTTGGAATATTTGTTGTGGTGTGAGCTGCACTTGTAGTTGGAAGAATTGTTGTGGTTGGGGCAAGAGTTGTAGTTTTTGCTGCTGTTGTACTGTGAGGTACAGTTGTTAGGTGATGTGTGGTGGTTAGTGATTCAGTTGTTGCAGGACTTTCAGTTGTGGTTGGAACCTTTGTTTTGGTGGGAGCTGCACTTGTAGTTGGAGCAATTGTTGTAATTAATGGAACAGTTGTAGTTTCTGGAGCTTGTGGTGGTTGGTTTGTGAGTTGCACTTGTAGTTGGAAGAATTGTTGTGGTTGGGGCAAGAGTTGTAGTTTTTGCTGCTGTTGTACTGTGAGGTACAGTTGTTAGGTGATGTGTGGTGGTTAGTGATTCAGTTGTTGCAGGACTTTCAGTTGTGGTTGGAACCTTTGTTTTGGTGGGAGCTGCACTTGTAGTTGGAGCAATTGTTGTAATTGCTGCAGCAGTTGTAGTTTCAGCTGCTGTTGTACTGTGAGGTACAGTTGTTAGGTGATGTGTGGTGGTTAGTGATTCAGTTGTTGCAGGACTTTCAGTTGTGGTTGGAACCTTTGTTTTGGTGGGAGCGGCACTTGTAGTTGGAGCAATTGTTGTAATTGCTGCAGCAGTTGTAGTTTCAGCTGCTGTTGTACTGTGAGGTACAGTTGTTAGGTGATGTGTGGTGGTTAGTGATTCAGTTGTTGCAGGACTTTCAGTTGTGGTTGGAACCTTTGTTTTGGTGGGAGCGGCACTTGTAGTTGGAGCAATTGTTGTAATTAATGCAACAGTTGTAGTTTCTGGAGCTGTTGTACTGTGAGGTACAGTTGTTAGGTGATGTGTGGTGGTTAGTGATTCAGTTGTTGCAGGACTTTCAGTTGTGGTTGGAATATTTGTTGTGGTGTGAGCTGCACTTGTAGTTGGAGCAATTGTTGTAATTGCTGCAGCAGTTGTAGTTTCAGCTGCTGTTGTACTGTGAGGTACAGTTGTTAGGTGATGTGTGGTGGTTAGTGATTCAGTTGTTGCAGGACTTTCAGTTGTGGTTGGAACCTTTGTTTTGGTGGGAGCGGCACTTGTAGTTGGAGCAATTGTTGTAATTACTGCAACAGTTGTAGTTTCTGGAGCAGTTGTGGTGGGAGATACAGTTGTAGTTGTTGGAAGATTTGTGGTGGTCAGAGATTCCGTTGTTGCAGGAATTTCAGTTGTGGTTGGAATATTTGTTGTGGTGTGAGCTGCACTTGTAGTTGGAAGAATTGTTGTGGTTGGGGCAAGAGTTGTAGTTTTTGCTGCTGTTGTACTGTGAGGTACAGTTGTTAGGTGATGTGTGGTGGTTAGTGATTCAGTTGTTGCAGGACTTTCAGTTGTGGTTGGAACCTTTGTTTTGGTGGGAGCTGCACTTGTAGTTGGAGCAATTGTTGTAATTGCTGCAGCAGTTGTAGTTTCAGCTGCTGTTGTACTGTGAGGTACAGTTGTTAGGTGATGTGTGGTGGTTAGTGATTCAGTTGTTGCAGGACTTTCAGTTGTGGTTGGAACCTTTGTTTTGGTGGGAGCGGCACTTGTAGTTGGAGCAATTGTTGTAATTACTGCAACAGTTGTAGTTTCTGGAGCTGTTGTTGTGGGAGATACAGTTGTAGTTGTTGGAAGATTTGTGGTGGTCAGAGATTCCGTTGTTGCAGGAATTTCAGTTGTGGTTGGAATATTTGTTGTGGTGTGAGCTGCACTTGTAGTTGGAGCAATTGTTGTAATTGGTGCAAGAGTTGTAGTTTTTGCTGCTGTTGTACTGTGAGGTACAGTTGTTAGGTGATGTGTGGTGGTTAGTGATTCAGTTGTTGCAGGACTTTCAGTTGTGGTTGGAACCTTTGTTTTGGTGGGAGCGGCACTTGTAGTTGGAGCAATTGTTGTAATTACTGCAACAGTTGTAGTTTCTGGAGCAGTTGTGGTGGGAGATACAGTTGTAGTTGTTGGAAGATTTGTGGTGGTCAGAGATTCCGTTGTTGCAGGAATTTCAGTTGTGGTTGGAATATTTGTTGTGGTGTGAGCTGCACTTGTAGTTGGAAGAATTGTTGTGGTTTTGGCAAGAGTTGTAGTTTTTGCTGCTGTTGTACTGTGAGGTACAGTTGTTAGGTGATGTGTGGTGGTTAGTGATTCAGTTGTTGCAGGACTTTCAGTTGTGGTTGGAACCTTTGTTTTGGTGGGAGCTGCACTTGTAGTTGGAGCAATTGTTGTAATTGCTGCAGCAGTTGTAGTTTCAGCTGCTGTTGTACTGTGAGGTACAGTTGTTAGGTGATGTGTGGTGGTTAGTGATTCAGTTGTTGCAGGACTTTCAGTTGTGGTTGGAACCTTTGTTTTGGTGGGAGCTGCACTTGTAGTTGGAGCAATTGTTGTAATTGCTGCAGCAGTTGTAGTTTCAGCTGCTGTTGTACTGTGAGGTACAGTTGTTAGGTGATGTGTGGTGGTTAGTGATTCAGTTGTTGCAGGACTTTCAGTTGTGGTTGGAACCTTTGTTTTGGTGGGAGCGGCACTTGTAGTTGGAGCAATTGTTGTAATTACTGCAACAGTTGTAGTTTCTGCAGCTGTTGTACTGTGAGATACAGTTGTAGTTGTTGGAAGATTTGTGGTGGTCAGAGATTCCGTTGTTGCAGGAATTTCAGTTGTGGTTGGAATATTTGTTGTGGTGTGAGCTGCACTTGTAGTTGGAGCAATTGTTGTAATTGCTGCAGCAGTTGTAGTTTCAGCTGCTGTTGTACTGTGAGGTACAGTTGTTAGGTGATGTGTGGTGGTTAGTGATTCAGTTGTTGCAGGACTTTCAGTTGTGGTTGGAACCTTTGTTTTGGTGGGAGCGGCACTTGTAGTTGGAGCAATTGTTGTAATTACTGCAACAGTTGTAGTTTCTGGAGCAGTTGTGGTGGGAGATACAGTTGTAGTTGTTGGAAGATTTGTGGTGGTCAGAGATTCCGTTGTTGCAGGAATTTCAGTTGTGGTTGGAATATTTGTTGTGGTGTGAGCTGCACTTGTAGTTGGAAGAATTGTTGTGGTTGGGGCAAGAGTTGTAGTTTTTGCTGCTGTTGTACTGTGAGGTACAGTTGTTAGGTGATGTGTGGTGGTTAGTGATTCAGTTGTTGCAGGACTTTCAGTTGTGGTTGGAACCTTTGTTTTGGTGGGAGCTGCACTTGTAGTTGGAGCAATTGTTGTAATTGCTGCAGCAGTTGTAGTTTCAGCTGCTGTTGTACTGTGAGGTACAGTTGTTAGGTGATGTGTGGTGGTTAGTGATTCAGTTGTTGCAGGACTTTCAGTTGTGGTTGGAACCTTTGTTTTGGTGGGAGCTGCACTTGTAGTTGGAGCAATTGTTGTAATTGCTGCAAGAGTTGTAGTTTGTTCAGCTGTTGTACTGTGAGATACAGTTTTAGTTGTTGGAAGATTTGTGGTGGTTAGTGATTCAGTTGTTGCAGGACTTTCAGTTGTGGTTGGAACATTTGTTTTGGTGGGAGCTGCACTTGTAGTTGGAGCAATTGTTGTAATTCCTGCAGCAGTTGTAGTTTTTGCTGCTGTTGTACTGTGAGGTACAGTTGTTAGGTGATGTGTGGTGGTTAGTGATTCAGTTGTTGCAGGACTTTCAGTTGTGGTTGGAACCTTCGTTTTGGTGGGAGCTGCACTTGTAGTTGGAGCAATTGTTGTAATTAATGCAACAGTTGTAGTTTCTGGAGCTGTTGTTGTGGGAGATACAGTTGTAGTTGTTGGAAGATTTGTGGTGGTCAGAGATTCCGTTGTTGCAGGAATTTCAGTTGTGGTTGGAATATTTGTTGTGGTGTGAGCTGCACTTGTAGTTGGATGAATTGTTGTTGTTGGGGCAAGAGTTGTAGTTTTTGCTGCTGTTGTACTGTGAGGTACAGTTGTTAGGTGATGTGTGGTGGTTAGTGATTCAGTTGTTGCAGGACTTTCAGTTGTGGTTGGAACCTTTGTTTTGGTGGGAGCTGCACTTGTAGTTGGAGCAATTGTTGTAATTACTGCAACAGTTGTAGTTTCTGGAGCAGTTGTGGTGGGAGATACAGTTGTTAGGTGATGTGTGGTGGTTAGTGATTCAGTTGTTGCAGGACTTTCAGTTGTGGTTGGAACCTTTGTTTTGGTGGGAGCCGCACTTGTAGTTGGAGCAATTGTTGTAATTGCTGGGCAAGAGTTGTAGTTTTTGCTGCTGTTGTACTGTGAGGTACAGTTGTTAGGTGATGTGTGGTGGTTAGTGATTCAGTTGTTGCAGGACTTTCAGTTGTGGTTGGAATATTTGTTTTGGTGGGAGCTGCACTTGTAGTTGGAGCAATTGTTGTAATTGCTGCAGCAGTTGTAGTTTCAGCTGCTGTTGTACTGTGAGGTACAGTTGTTAGGTGATGTGTGGTGGTTAGTGATTCAGTTGTTGCAGGACTTTCAGTTGTGGTTGGAACCTTTGTTTTGGTGGGAGCGGCACTTGTAGTTGGAGCAATTGTTGTAATTACTGCAACAGTTGTAGTTTCTGGAGCTGCTGTTGTACTGTGAGATACAGTTGTTAGGTTGTGTGGAAGATTTGTGGGTCAGTGATTCAGTTGTTGCAGGACTTTCAGTTGTGGTTGGAATATTTGTTGTGGTGTGAGCTGCACTTGTAGTTGGAGCAATTGTTGTAATTGCTGCAGCAGTTGTAGTTTCAGCTGCTGTTGTACTGTGAGGTACAGTTGTTAGGTGATGTGTGGTGGTTAGTGATTCAGTTGTTGCAGGACTTTCAGTTGTGGTTGGAACCTTTGTTTTGGTGGGAGCGGCACTTGTAGTTGGAGCAATTGTTGTAATTACCGCAACAGTTGTAGTTTCTGCTGCTGTTGTGCTCGGAGATACAGTTGTAGTTGTTGGATGTGGTGGTCAGAGATTCCGTTGTTGCAGGAATTTCAGTTGTGGTTGGAATATTTGTTGTGGTGTGAGCTGCACTTGTAGTTGGAGCAATTGTTGTGGTTGGGGCAAGAGTTGTAGTTTTTGCTGCTGTTGTACTGTGAGGTACAGTTGTTAGGTGATGTGTGGTGGTTAGTGATTCAGTTGTTGCAGGACTTTCAGTTGTGGTTGGAACCTTTGTTTTGGTGGGAGCTGCACTTGTAGTTGGAGCAATTGTTGTAATTGCTGCAGCAGTTGTAGTTTCAGCTGCTGTTGTACTGTGAGGTACAGTTGTTAGGTGATGTGTGGTGGTTAGTGATTCAGTTGTTGCAGGACTTTCAGTTGTGGTTGGAACCTTTGTTTTGGTGGGAGCTGCACTTGTAGTTGGAGCAATTGTTGTAATTGCTGCAGCAGTTGTAGTTTCAGCTGCTGTTGTACTGTGAGGTACAGTTGTTAGGTGATGTGTGGTGGTTAGTGATTCAGTTGTTGCAGGACTTTCAGTTGTGGTTGGAACCTTTGTTTTGGTGTGAGCTGCACTTGTAGTTGGAGCAATTGTTGTAATTGGTGCAAGAGTTGTAGTTTTTGCTGCTGTTGTACTGTGAGGTACAGTTGTTAGGTGATGTGTGGTGGTTAGTGATTCAGTTGTTGCAGGACTTTCAGTTGTGGTTGGAACCTTTGTTTTGGTGGGAGCTGCACTTGTAGTTGGAGCAATTGTTGTAATTGCTGCAGCAGTTGTAGTTTCAGCTGCTGTTGTACTGTGAGGTACAGTTGTTAGGTGATGTGTGGTGGTTAGTGATTCAGTTGTTGCAGGACTTTCAGTTGTGGTTGGAACCTTTGTTTTGGTGGGAGCTGCACTTGTAGTTGGAGCAATTGTTGTAATTGCTGCAGCAGTTGTAGTTTCAGCTGCTGTTGTACTGTGAGGTACAGTTGTTAGGTGATGTGTGGTGGTTAGTGATTCAGTTGTTGCAGGACTTTCAGTTGTGGTTGGAACCTTTGTTTTGGTGGGAGCGGCACTTGTAGTTGGAGCAATTGTTGTAATTACTGCAACAGTTGTAGTTTCTGGAGCAGTTGTGGTGGGAGATACAGTTGTAGTTGTTGGAAGATTTGTGGTGGTCAGAGATTCCGTTGTTGCAGGAATTTCAGTTGTGGTTGGAATATTTGTTGTGGTGTGAGCTGCACTTGTAGTTGGAAGAATTGTTGTGGTTGGGGCAAGAGTTGTAGTTTTTGCTGCTGTTGTACTGTGAGGTACAGTTGTTAGGTGATGTGTGGTGGTTAGTGATTCAGTTGTTGCAGGACTTTCAGTTGTGGTTGGAACCTTTGTTTTGGTGGGAGCTGCACTTGTAGTTGGAGCAATTGTTGTAATTGCTGCAGCAGTTGTAGTTTCAGCTGCTGTTGTACTGTGAGGTACAGTTGTTAGGTGATGTGTGGTGGTTAGTGATTCAGTTGTTGCAGGACTTTCAGTTGTGGTTGGAACATTTGTTTTGGTGGGAGCTGCACTTGTAGTTGGAGCAATTGTTGTAATTAATGCAACAGTTGTAGTTTCTGGAGCTGTTGTGGTGTGAGATACAGTTGTAGTTGTTGGAAGATTTGTGGTGGTCAGAGATTCCGTTGTTGCAGGAATTTCAGTTGTGGTTGGAATATTTGTTGTGGTGTGAGCTGCACTTGTAGTTGGAAGAATTGTTGTGGTTGGGGCAAGAGTTGTAGTTTTTGCTGCTGTTGTACTGTGAGGTACAGTTGTTAGGTGATGTGTGGTGGTTAGTGATTCAGTTGTTGCAGGACTTTCAGTTGTGGTTGGAACCTTTGTTTTGGTGGGAGCTGCACTTGTAGTTGGAGCAATTGTTGTAATTGCTGCAGCAGTTGTAGTTTCAGCTGCTGTTGTACTGTGAGGTACAGTTGTTAGGTGATGTGTGGTGGTTAGTGATTCAGTTGTTGCAGGACTTTCAGTTGTGGTTGGAACCTTTGTTTTGGTGGGAGCGGCACTTGTAGTTGGAGCAATTGTTGTAATTACTGCAACAGTTGTAGTTTCTGGAGCTGCTGTTGTGGTGGGAGATACAGTTGTAGTTGTTGGAAGATTTGTGGTGGTCAGAGATTCCGTTGTTGCAGGAATTTCAGTTGTGGTTGGAATATTTGTTGTGGTGTGAGCTGCACTTGTAGTTGGAGCAATTGTTGTGATTGGGGCAAGAGTTGTAGTTTTTGCTGCTGTTGTACTGTGAGGTACAGTTGTTAGGTGATGTGTGGTGGTTAGTGATTCAGTTGTTGCAGGACTTTCAGTTGTGGTTGGAACCTTTGTTTTGGTGGGAGCTGCACTTGTAGTTGGAGCAATTGTTGTAATTGCTGCAGCAGTTGTAGTTTCAGCTGCTGTTGTACTGTGAGGTACAGTTGTTAGGTGATGTGTGGTGGTTAGTGATTCAGTTGTTGCAGGACTTTCAGTTGTGGTTGGAACCTTTGTTTTGGTGGGAGCTGCACTTGTAGTTGGAGCAATTGTTGTGGTTGCGGCAAGAGTTGTAGTTTCAGCTGCTGTTGTACTGTGAGGTACAGTTGTTAGGTGATGTGTGGTGGTTAGTGATTCAGTTGTTGCAGGACTTTCAGTTGTGGTTGGAACCTTTGTTTTGGTGGGAGCTGCACTTGTAGTTGGAGCAATTGTTGTAATTGCTGCAGCAGTTGTAGTTTCAGCTGCTGTTGTACTGTGAGGTACAGTTGTTAGGTGATGTGTGGTGGTTAGTGATTCAGTTGTTGCAGGACTTTCAGTTGTGGTTGGAACCTTTGTTTTGGTGGGAGCGGCACTTGTAGTTGGAGCAATTGTTGTAATTAATGCAACAGTTGTAGTTTCTGGAGCTGTTGTTGTGGGAGATACAGTTGTAGTTGTTGGAAGATTTGTGGTGGTCAGAGATTCCGTTGTTGCAGGAATTTCAGTTGTGGTTGGAATATTTGTTGTGGTGTGAGCTGCACTTGTAGTTGGAGCAATTGTTGTAATTGCTGCAGCAGTTGTAGTTTCAGCTGCTGTTGTACTGTGAGGTACAGTTGTTAGGTGATGTGTGGTGGTTAGTGATTCAGTTGTTGCAGGACTTTCAGTTGTGGTTGGAACATTTGTTTTGGTGGGAGCTGCACTTGTAGTTGGAGCAATTGTTGTAATTAATGCAACAGTTGTAGTTTCTGGAGCTGTTGTTGTGGGAGATACAGTTGTAGTTGTTGGAAGATTTGTGGTGGTCAGAGATTCCGTTGTTGCAGGAATTTCAGTTGTGGTTGGAATATTTGTTGTGGTGTGAGCTGCACTTGTAGTTGGAAGAATTGTTGTGGTTGGGGCAAGAGTTGTAGTTTTTGCTGCTGTTGTACTGTGAGGTACAGTTGTTAGGTGATGTGTGGTGGTTAGTGATTCAGTTGTTGCAGGACTTTCAGTTGTGGTTGGAACCTTTGTTTTGGTGGGAGCTGCACTTGTAGTTGGAGCAATTGTTGTAATTGCTGCAGCAGTTGTAGTTTCAGCTGCTGTTGTACTGTGAGGTACAGTTGTTAGGTGATGTGTGGTGGTTAGTGATTCAGTTGTTGCAGGACTTTCAGTTGTGGTTGGAACCTTTGTTTTGGTGGGAGCGGCACTTGTAGTTGGAGCAATTGTTGTAATTGCTGCAGCAGTTGTAGTTTCAGCTGCTGTTGTACTGTGAGGTACAGTTGTTAGGTGATGTGTGGTGGTTAGTGATTCAGTTGTTGCAGGACTTTCAGTTGTGGTTGGAACCTTTGTTTTGGTGGGAGCGGCACTTGTAGTTGGAGCAATTGTTGTAATTACTGCAACAGTTGTAGTTTCTGGAGCAGTTGTGGTGGGAGATACAGTTGTAGTTGTTGGAAGATTTGTGGTGGTCAGAGATTCCGTTGTTGCAGGAATTTCAGTTGTGGTTGGAATATTTGTTGTGGTGTGAGCTGCACTTGTAGTTGGAAGAATTGTTGTGGTTGGGGCAAGAGTTGTAGTTTTTGCTGCTGTTGTACTGTGAGGTACAGTTGTTAGGTGATGTGTGGTGGTTAGTGATTCAGTTGTTGCAGGACTTTCAGTTGTGGTTGGAACATTTGTTTTGGTGGGAGCTGCACTTGTAGTTGGAGCAATTGTTGTAATTGCTGCAGCAGTTGTAGTTTCAGCTGCTGTTGTACTGTGAGGTACAGTTGTTAGGTGATGTGTGGTGGTTAGTGATTCAGTTGTTGCAGGACTTTCAGTTGTGGTTGGAACCTTCGTTTTGGTGGGAGCTGCACTTGTAGTTGGAGCAATTGTTGTAATTACTGCAACAGTTGTAGTTTCTGGAGCAGTTGTGGTGGGAGATACAGTTGTAGTTGTTGGAAGATTTGTGGTGGTCAGAGATTCCGTTGTTGCAGGAATTTCAGTTGTGGTTGGAATATTTGTTGTGGTGTGAGCTGCACTTGTAGTTGGAAGAATTGTTGTGGTTGGGGCAAGAGTTGTAGTTTTTGCTGCTGTTGTACTGTGAGGTACAGTTGTTAGGTGATGTGTGGTGGTTAGTGATTCAGTTGTTGCAGGACTTTCAGTTGTGGTTGGAACCTTTGTTTTGGTGGGAGCTGCACTTGTAGTTGGAGCAATTGTTGTAATTGCTGCAGCAGTTGTAGTTTCAGCTGCTGTTGTACTGTGAGGTACAGTTGTTAGGTGATGTGTGGTGGTTAGTGATTCAGTTGTTGCAGGACTTTCAGTTGTGGTTGGAACCTTTGTTTTGGTGGGAGCTGCACTTGTAGTTGGAGCAATTGTTGTGGTTGCGGCAAGAGTTGTAGTTTCAGCTGCTGTTGTACTGTGAGGTACAGTTGTTAGGTGATGTGTGGTGGTTAGTGATTCAGTTGTTGCAGGACTTTCAGTTGTGGTTGGAAGCTTTGTTTTGGTTGGAGCTGCACTTGTAGTTGGAGCAATTGTTGTAATTGCTGCAGCAGTTGTAGTTTCAGCTGCTGTTGTACTGTGAGGTACAGTTGTTAGGTGATGTGTGGTGGTTAGTGATTCAGTTGTTGCAGGACTTTCAGTTGTGGTTGGAACCTTTGTTTTGGTGGGAGCGGCACTTGTAGTTGGAGCAATTGTTGTAATTACTGCAACAGTTGTAGTTTCTGGAGCAGTTGTGGTGGGAGATACAGTTGTAGTTGTTGGAAGATTTGTGGTGGTCAGAGATTCCGTTGTTGCAGGAATTTCAGTTGTGGTTGGAATATTTGTTGTGGTGTGAGCTGCACTTGTAGTTGGAAGAATTGTTGTGGTTGGGGCAAGAGTTGTAGTTTTTGCTGCTGTTGTACTGTGAGGTACAGTTGTTAGGTGATGTGTGGTGGTTAGTGATTCAGTTGTTGCAGGACTTTCAGTTGTGGTTGGAACCTTTGTTTTGGTGGGAGCTGCACTTGTAGTTGGAGCAATTGTTGTAATTGCTGCAGCAGTTGTAGTTTCAGCTGCTGTTGTACTGTGAGGTACAGTTGTTAGGTGATGTGTGGTGGTTAGTGATTCAGTTGTTGCAGGACTTTCAGTTGTGGTTGGAACCTTTGTTTTGGTGGGAGCTGCACTTGTAGTTGGAGCAATTGTTGTAATTGCTGCAGCAGTTGTAGTTTCAGCTGCTGTTGTACTGTGAGGTACAGTTGTTAGGTGATGTGTGGTGGTTAGTGATTCAGTTGTTGCAGGACTTTCAGTTGTGGTTGGAACCTTTGTTTTGGTGGGAGCTGCACTTGTAGTTGGAAGAATTGTTGTAGTTGGGGCAAGAGTTGTAGTTTTTGCTGCTGTTGTACTGTGAGGTACAGTTGTTAGGTGATGTGTGGTGGTTAGTGATTCAGTTGTTGCAGGACTTTCAGTTGTGGTTGGAACCTTTGTTTTGGTGGGAGCTGCACTTGTAGTTGGAGCAATTGTTGTAATTGCTGCAGCAGTTGTAGTTTCAGCTGCTGTTGTACTGTGAGGTACAGTTGTTAGGTGATGTGTGGTGGTTAGTGATTCAGTTGTTGCAGGACTTTCAGTTGTGGTTGGAATATTTGTTGTGGTGTGAGCTGCACTTGTAGTTGGAGCAATTGTTGTAATTGAGGCAAGAGTTGTAGTTTTTGCTGCTGTTGTACTGTGAGGTACAGTTGTTAGGTGATGTGTGGTGGTTAGTGATTCAGTTGTTGCAGGACTTTCAGTTGTGGTTGGAACCTTTGTTTTGGTGGGAGCTGCACTTGTAGTTGGAGCAATTGTTGTAATTACTGCAACAGTTGTAGTTTCTGGAGCAGTTGTGGTGGGAGATACAGTTGTAGTTGTTGGAAGATTTGTGGTGGTCAGAGATTCCGTTGTTGCAGGAATTTCAGTTGTGGTTGGAATATTTGTTGTGGTGTGAGCTGCACTTGTAGTTGGAAGAATTGTTGTGGTTGGGGCAAGAGTTGTAGTTTTTGCTGCTGTTGTACTGTGAGGTACAGTTGTTAGGTGATGTGTGGTGGTTAGTGATTCAGTTGTTGCAGGACTTTCAGTTGTGGTTGGAACCTTTGTTTTGGTGGGAGCTGCACTTGTAGTTGGAGCAATTGTTGTAATTGCTGCAGCAGTTGTAGTTTCAGCTGCTGTTGTACTGTGAGGTACAGTTGTTAGGTGATGTGTGGTGGTTAGTGATTCAGTTGTTGCAGGACTTTCAGTTGTGGTTGGAACCTTTGTTTTGGTGGGAGCGGCACTTGTAGTTGGAGCAATTGTTGTAATTAATGCAACAGTTGTAGTTTCTGGAGCTGTTGTTGTGGGAGATACAGTTGTAGTTGTTGGAAGATTTGTGGTGGTCAGAGATTCCGTTGTTGCAGGAATTTCAGTTGTGGTTGGAATATTTGTTGTGGTGTGAGCTGCACTTGTAGTTGGAGCAATTGTTGTGGTTGGGGCAAGAGTTGTAGTTTTTGCTGCTGTTGTACTGTGAGGTACAGTTGTTAGGTGATGTGTGGTGGTTAGTGATTCAGTTGTTGCAGGACTTTCAGTTGTGGTTGGAACATTTGTTTTGGTGGGAGCTGCACTTGTAGTTGGAGCAATTGTTGTAATTGCTGCAGCAGTTGTAGTTTCAGCTGCTGTTGTACTGTGAGGTACAGTTGTTAGGTGATGTGTGGTGGTTAGTGATTCAGTTGTTGCAGGACTTTCAGTTGTGGTTGGAACATTTGTTTTGGTGGGAGCTGCACTTGTAGTTGGAGCAATTGTTGTAATTAATGCAACAGTTGTAGTTTCTGGAGCTGTTGTTGTGGGAGATACAGTTGTAGTTGTTGGAAGATTTGTGGTGGTCAGAGATTCCGTTGTTGCAGGAATTTCAGTTGTGGTTGGAATATTTGTTGTGGTGTGAGCTGCACTTGTAGTTGGAAGAATTGTTGTGGTTGGGGCAAGAGTTGTAGTTTTTGCTGCTGTTGTACTGTGAGGTACAGTTGTTAGGTGATGTGTGGTGGTTAGTGATTCAGTTGTTGCAGGACTTTCAGTTGTGGTTGGAACCTTTGTTTTGGTGGGAGCTGCACTTGTAGTTGGAGCAATTGTTGTAATTGCTGCAAGAGTTGTAGTTTTTTCTGCTGTTGTACTGTGAGGTACAGTTGTTAGGTGATGTGTGGTGGTTAGTGATTCAGTTGTTGCAGGACTTTCAGTTGTGGTTGGAACCTTTGTTTTGGTGGGAGCTGCACTTGTAGTTGGAGCAATTGTTGTAATTGCTGCAGCAGTTGTAGTTTCAGCTGCTGTTGTACTGTGAGGTACAGTTGTTAGGTGATGTGTGGTGGTTAGTGATTCAGTTGTTGCAGGACTTTCAGTTGTGGTTGGAACCTTTGTTTTGGTGGGAGCTGCACTTGTAGTTGGAGCAATTGTTGTAATTGCTGCAGCAGTTGTAGTTTCAGCTGCTGTTGTACTGTGAGGTACAGTTGTTAGGTGATGTGTGGTGGTTAGTGATTCAGTTGTTGCAGGACTTTCAGTTGTGGTTGGAACCTTTGTTTTGGTGGGAGCGGCACTTGTAGTTGGAGCAATTGTTGTAATTACTGCAACAGTTGTAGTTTCTGGAGCAGTTGTGGTGGGAGATACAGTTGTAGTTGTTGGAAGATTTGTGGTGGTCAGAGATTCCGTTGTTGCAGGAATTTCAGTTGTGGTTGGAATATTTGTTGTGGTGTGAGCTGCACTTGTAGTTGGAAGAATTGTTGTGGTTGGGGCAAGAGTTGTAGTTTTTGCTGCTGTTGTACTGTGAGGTACAGTTGTTAGGTGATGTGTGGTGGTTAGTGATTCAGTTGTTGCAGGACTTTCAGTTGTGGTTGGAACATTTGTTTTGGTGGGAGCTGCACTTGTAGTTGGAGCAATTGTTGTAATTGCTGCAGCAGTTGTAGTTTCAGCTGCTGTTGTACTGTGAGGTACAGTTGTTAGGTGATGTGTGGTGGTTAGTGATTCAGTTGTTGCAGGACTTTCAGTTGTGGTTGGAATATTTGTTGTGGTGTGAGCTGCACTTGTAGTTGGAAGAATTGTTGTGGTTGGGGCAAGAGTTGTAGTTTTTGCTGCTGTTGTACTGTGAGGTACAGTTGTTAGGTGATGTGTGGTGGTTAGTGATTCAGTTGTTGCAGGACTTTCAGTTGTGGTTGGAACCTTTGTTTTGGTGGGAGCTGCACTTGTAGTTGGAGCAATTGTTGTAATTGCTGCAGCAGTTGTAGTTTCAGCTGCTGTTGTACTGTGAGGTACAGTTGTTAGGTGATGTGTGGTGGTTAGTGATTCAGTTGTTGCAGGACTTTCAGTTGTGGTTGGAACCTTTGTTTTGGTGGGAGCTGCACTTGTAGTTGGAGCAATTGTTGTAATTGCTGCAGCAGTTGTAGTTTCAGCTGCTGTTGTACTGTGAGGTACAGTTGTTAGGTGATGTGTGGTGGTTAGTGATTCAGTTGTTGCAGGACTTTCAGTTGTGGTTGGAACCTTTGTTTTGGTGGGAGCGGCACTTGTAGTTGGAGCAATTGTTGTAATTACTGCAACAGTTGTAGTTTCTGGAGCAGTTGTGGTGGGAGATACAGTTGTAGTTGTTGGAAGATTTGTGGTGGTCAGAGATTCCGTTGTTGCAGGAATTTCAGTTGTGGTTGGAATATTTGTTGTGGTGTGAGCTGCACTTGTAGTTGGAAGAATTGTTGTGGTTGGGGCAAGAGTTGTAGTTTTTGCTGCTGTTGTACTGTGAGGTACAGTTGTTAGGTGATGTGTGGTGGTTAGTGATTCAGTTGTTGCAGGACTTTCAGTTGTGGTTGGAACCTTTGTTTTGGTGGGAGCTGCACTTGTAGTTGGAGCAATTGTTGTAATTGCTGCAGCAGTTGTAGTTTCAGCTGCTGTTGTACTGTGAGGTACAGTTGTTAGGTGATGTGTGGTGGTTAGTGATTCAGTTGTTGCAGGACTTTCAGTTGTGGTTGGAACCTTTGTTTTGGTGGGAGCGGCACTTGTAGTTGGAGCAATTGTTGTAATTGCTGCAGCAGTTGTAGTTTCAGCTGCTGTTGTACTGTGAGGTACAGTTGTTAGGTGATGTGTGGTGGTTAGTGATTCAGTTGTTGCAGGACTTTCAGTTGTGGTTGGAACCTTTGTTTTGGTGGGAGCGGCACTTGTAGTTGGAGCAATTGTTGTAATTACTGCAACAGTTGTAGTTTCTGGAGCAGTTGTGGTGGGAGATACAGTTGTAGTTGTTGGAAGATTTGTGGTGGTCAGAGATTCCGTTGTTGCAGGAATTTCAGTTGTGGTTGGAATATTTGTTGTGGTGTGAGCTGCACTTGTAGTTGGAAGAATTGTTGTGGTTGGGGCAAGAGTTGTAGTTTTTGCTGCTGTTGTACTGTGAGGTACAGTTGTTAGGTGATGTGTGGTGGTTAGTGATTCAGTTGTTGCAGGACTTTCAGTTGTGGTTGGAACCTTTGTTTTGGTGGGAGCTGCACTTGTAGTTGGAGCAATTGTTGTAATTACTGCAACAGTTGTAGTTTCTGGAGCAGTTGTGGTGGGAGATACAGTTGTAGTTGTTGGAAGATTTGTGGTGGTCAGAGATTCCGTTGTTGCAGGAATTTCAGTTGTGGTTGGAATATTTGTTGTGGTGTGAGCTGCACTTGTAGTTGGAAGAATTGTTGTGGTTGGGGCAAGAGTTGTAGTTTTTGCTGCTGTTGTACTGTGAGGTACAGTTGTTAGGTGATGTGTGGTGGTTAGTGATTCAGTTGTTGCAGGACTTTCAGTTGTGGTTGGAACCTTTGTTTTGGTGGGAGCTGCACTTGTAGTTGGAGCAATTGTTGTAATTGCTGCAGCAGTTGTAGTTTCAGCTGCTGTTGTACTGTGAGGTACAGTTGTTAGGTGATGTGTGGTGGTTAGTGATTCAGTTGTTGCAGGACTTTCAGTTGTGGTTGGAACCTTTGTTTTGGTGGGAGCGGCACTTGTAGTTGGAGCAATTGTTGTAATTACTGCAACAGTTGTAGTTTCTGGAGCAGTTGTGGTGGGAGATACAGTTGTAGTTGTTGGAAGATTTGTGGTGGTCAGAGATTCCGTTGTTGCAGGAATTTCAGTTGTGGTTGGAATATTTGTTGTGGTGTGAGCTGCACTTGTAGTTGGAAGAATTGTTGTGGTTGGGGCAAGAGTTGTAGTTTTTGCTGCTGTTGTACTGTGAGGTACAGTTGTTAGGTGATGTGTGGTGGTTAGTGATTCAGTTGTTGCAGGACTTTCAGTTGTGGTTGGAACCTTTGTTTTGGTGGGAGCTGCACTTGTAGTTGGAGCAATTGTTGTAATTGCTGCAGCAGTTGTAGTTTCAGCTGCTGTTGTACTGTGAGGTACAGTTGTTAGGTGATGTGTGGTGGTTAGTGATTCAGTTGTTGCAGGACTTTCAGTTGTGGTTGGAACCTTTGTTTTGGTGGGAGCTGCACTTGTAGTTGGAGCAATTGTTGTAATTACTGCAACAGTTGTAGTTTCTGGAGCAGTTGTGGTGGGAGATACAGTTGTAGTTGTTGGAAGATTTGTGGTGGTCAGAGATTCCGTTGTTGCAGGAATTTCAGTTGTGGTTGGAATATTTGTTGTGGTGTGAGCTGCACTTGTAGTTGGAAGAATTGTTGTGGTTGGGGCAAGAGTTGTAGTTTTTGCTGCTGTTGTACTGTGAGGTACAGTTGTTAGGTGATGTGTGGTGGTTAGTGATTCAGTTGTTGCAGGACTTTCAGTTGTGGTTGGAACATTTGTTTTGGTGGGAGCTGCACTTGTAGTTGGAGCAATTGTTGTAATTGCTGCAGCAGTTGTAGTTTCAGCTGCTGTTGTACTGTGAGGTACAGTTGTTAGGTGATGTGTGGTGGTTAGTGATTCAGTTGTTGCAGGACTTTCAGTTGTGGTTGGAACCTTTGTTTTGGTGGGAGCTGCACTTGTAGTTGGAGCAATTGTTGTAATTACTGCAACAGTTGTAGTTTCTGGAGCAGTTGTGGTGGGAGATACAGTTGTAGTTGTTGGAAGATTTGTGGTGGTCAGAGATTCCGTTGTTGCAGGAATTTCAGTTGTGGTTGGAATATTTGTTGTGGTGTGAGCTGCACTTGTAGTTGGAAGAATTGTTGTGGTTGGGGCAAGAGTTGTAGTTTTTGCTGCTGTTGTACTGTGAGGTACAGTTGTTAGGTGATGTGTGGTGGTTAGTGATTCAGTTGTTGCAGGACTTTCAGTTGTGGTTGGAACCTTTGTTTTGGTGGGAGCGGCACTTGTAGTTGGAGCAATTGTTGTAATTACTGCAACAGTTGTAGTTTCTGGAGCAGTTGTGGTGGGAGATACAGTTGTAGTTGTTGGAAGATTTGTGGTGGTCAGAGATTCCGTTGTTGCAGGAATTTCAGTTGTGGTTGGAATATTTGTTGTGGTGTGAGCTGCACTTGTAGTTGGAAGAATTGTTGTGGTTGGGGCAAGAGTTGTAGTTTTTTCTGCTGTTGTACTGTGAGGTACAGTTGTTAGGTGATGTGTGGTGGTTAGTGATTCAGTTGTTGCAGGACTTTCAGTTGTGGTTGGAACCTTTGTTTTGGTGGGAGCTGCACTTGTAGTTGGAGCAATTGTTGTAATTGCTGCAGCAGTTGTAGTTTCAGCTGCTGTTGTACTGTGAGGTACAGTTGTTAGGTGATGTGTGGTGGTTAGTGATTCAGTTGTTGCAGGACTTTCAGTTGTGGTTGGAACCTTTGTTTTGGTGGGAGCTGCACTTGTAGTTGGAGCAATTGTTGTAATTACTGCAACAGTTGTAGTTTCTGGAGCAGTTGTGGTGGGAGATACAGTTGTAGTTGTTGGAAGATTTGTGGTGGTCAGAGATTCCGTTGTTGCAGGAATTTCAGTTGTGGTTGGAATATTTGTTGTGGTGTGAGCTGCACTTGTAGTTGGAAGAATTGTTGTGGTTGGGGCAAGAGTTGTAGTTTTTGCTGCTGTTGTACTGTGAGGTACAGTTGTTAGGTGATGTGTGGTGGTTAGTGATTCAGTTGTTGCAGGACTTTCAGTTGTGGTTGGAACATTTGTTTTGGTGGGAGCTGCACTTGTAGTTGGAGCAATTGTTGTAATTGCTGCAGCAGTTGTAGTTTCAGCTGCTGTTGTACTGTGAGGTACAGTTGTTAGGTGATGTGTGGTGGTTAGTGATTCAGTTGTTGCAGGACTTTCAGTTGTGGTTGGAACCTTTGTTTTGGTGGGAGCGGCACTTGTAGTTGGAGCAATTGTTGTAATTACTGCAACAGTTGTAGTTTCTGGAGCAGTTGTGGTGGGAGATACAGTTGTAGTTGTTGGAAGATTTGTGGTGGTCAGAGATTCCGTTGTTGCAGGAATTTCAGTTGTGGTTGGAATATTTGTTGTGGTGTGAGCTGCACTTGTAGTTGGAAGAATTGTTGTGGTTGGGGCAAGAGTTGTAGTTTTTGCTGCTGTTGTACTGTGAGGTACAGTTGTTAGGTGATGTGTGGTGGTTAGTGATTCAGTTGTTGCAGGACTTTCAGTTGTGGTTGGAACATTTGTTTTGGTGGGAGCTGCACTTGTAGTTGGAGCAATTGTTGTAATTGCTGCAGCAGTTGTAGTTTCAGCTGCTGTTGTACTGTGAGGTACAGTTGTTAGGTGATGTGTGGTGGTTAGTGATTCAGTTGTTGCAGGACTTTCAGTTGTGGTTGGAACCTTTGTTTTGGTGGGAGCTGCACTTGTAGTTGGAGC
>JAKUDI010000219.1:0-50000 GCA_022702515.1 Ilyophis sp. 1 JC-2022 | reverse complement strand
TGTGTTGTCCTTTACTTGGCCTGTCGATATAGGCAGCCTGATGAATTCAATTAATCACGGATCGTTTAAATAACGTTTTAGACTTCGTTAATATAAGAGTTGACAAAATGGAACTCTTTTTTTTTTTTTAAAGTGGGGAAAGAAGGTCTTTCTTTTGCAGTCACATCCTTTTGTGGCAGTCTCTTGGCACAACCAGCCAATCACAGGGCATGGAACACTGGGAGAAGGGGAAACCGCTGAAATGCAGTCATCTGTCAGAAGCAAATTTGCACAAAAAATTCTGATCGTCCGGACACACGCTGCTGTGTGTGCTGCTGAAGGCAGAAGCTTTTTAAATAAGGATGTAAAGAACGTGTGCAAATGTGTATAAAACATCGCTCAAGAGTGTGGAAAAGCAAACTGAAGAAATAAGGAAGTCTTAATCTGTCCATTCAAATGGCCCACTGGTTTTTACTGTGCTATCTTAAGAAAGGGATGAGGCAAATCTGGCTAAGGTGAGCCATGTGGAGGGCAAAAAATAAATAAATAAATAAATAAATAAATAAATAAAAAGAAGCCAGTGGTGTTAAATTGTGGCATTAATTTGCAGCTGTTGTGTGTTCGTAAACACCTTGTGTTCCTCGCTTAAAACAACGAAAGATGCACATAAACCTCAGCAACTCCTTGTTTGTGTAACAAGAGCCAACGGATTATAATTAGTGTCTGTCAACATGCACAGTCTCACCGTATTAAGCCATACCACACATTAGTCTGAGTTCTCTATAAATGACCAGAGACCTTGGACAGCATTCATAAAGCACTACCGTGTAGGAGCTCTGATCAAGGATCAGATATCCCCTGTCTGTATCCAGACCCTATCTATTATGAGCGTAAAGGAAAGGGTTATCCTAGATCAGCGCTGCTTATCTGAGGCACTGTATGAGTATAGGCCTCTTGACAAGGTCAGTTGATATTCTAACCTTTGAGTCCCACTGGATGCTTTCCAGTACAGTTTGTGATTTTGTTGATTTTTATTTTGAAGCGTGTGTGTGCAGTAAAAATGGACATACCTGTGTGTTTCCGTGATCACTATCACAGGGAAGTAGTGCACGGAATATTCTGGATTTTACACATAACATAACCCTAGCGGGTATTTTGGGTCCACGTCATTACATGGCCTGTAATCCATTGGTGCTCGGCAATGTGGAGAGCCTTGCCTAGCTTCATGATTGCGTGCTATTAATTTATACTGCTGGCACACCTACACCAGTCTGCTTGTGCATTTTCACCAGAGTTTAGTTGAGTCGTGGGTTATGATGTAAAATTGGTTAAGAACGCTTTGCCTCACAAATGCTTTGTTTGTAACCCAGCTTGATATTATGGCGATTTATAGCAACTACTGTGACGATTCAAAAGCGGGAATTACTTTTGGAAAATTCAGGAAATTTGTTGAAATCCATTGAAATCACCTGACCAAATGTGTGGTGACTTCACACAAGGAAATGACTGCAAAGTGCAGAGCTTTCCCGGTTTGTCTGGCGTTTGCCATTATTCAGTCTTTAGACGGGTTTATGTTTTTAGTTCTGCTTTTCCTCAGGCAGTAAAGGAACGCCGAAGGGAAGCAAAATACATCACGTATTAAGTGGGTCCTGGCTTGGTTTCCCAACCTGCCCATGCTTGAGTTCAGTCGTCTGGGGATGGTGTGACTGTTGTTGTTGACAGCTATACAGCTTGGACGGTGCTCCCAGAAGCAGATGTGGGCCGGGCGTGTGCAGTACTGTCATGAATGCATGTTGCTGTCTCTTCCCATAATGCACTTTGCCTTGTACTTGTGCCTTTTTTGGAACAACCTAATCCTCTGCAACTACCTCGCGAGGCCATTATGTGAACATTCTTAAATGTTGTTTTATAGTTCACCTTATGCCTCTCTTTACAGCTATATATCCATGTATGTACTTACTTTTTTCATTCCAAATAAATAAGTGTACATTATGGTTTATCCTACTTAATAAATGAGTATCACAGTCCAATGTTGGATTGACCTCAAAATGAATTGGCCTCTCTTTGGACCGTAATATTCTTGTGCATAAATTTCTAAACCTTTTCTATATGTACTATGTTTACCTGAGCCGTGTTTACTGGGCTTTACAAAAAAATAAATGACAAAATTGGCTTTGCTTTTGCTAAATTCCGCCCCTGAAAGAGAGAACAAACTGCAGCGTTGCACGATACGTTCCCCAGTGCTTTACCAAGAGGACATGGTTTTTCATTTCAGTATGGAGATTATATTCCTGACAGCATTAAATTCTTGCCCCTCTCCGATGCAGACACCAGGGTTTCGGGGTCCTGTCCGTCATCTTGGCGAACCACTCCATCAAGCTGCTCACCTCGCTGTTCCAAGACCTGCAGGTGGAAGCCTTGCACAGGGTGAGTGCCTGAATGAGAAACGCAGTCCTCCTGGGCAGCAGGGGGCATGCTCTTATGGTTTGCGCGATTGTAGCCCGTTGAATCTCCCTTCTCCGCGCAGGGCTGGGCCAGTGACGGACCGCCGGCGGAGCTGAACATCATGGCCCAGAGTACCTCGATCCAGAGAGTGCAGAGGCTCATCGACTCGGTGCCCCTTACCAACCTGCTCTTCACCCTGCTCTCTACCTCCTACAAGAAGGTACACTTTTCAGCCATTCTACACAGTTACTGTTAGGTTGAGATCTGGTACATATATATTTGGCACCTTTCAAGAGATGGAATCTCTGTCACATGGGTACTGGCATGGCAGCCATTTTTAACCCATAAAACAGGCAGATTACTCACCACACACACCAGCTGAGGTGGAGGGAGATGTATTTATTTAGCCAGTTATGACACGCAATGCTTCGGCGGCCCGTTTGGAGAGCTGTGTTCGGAAGTTGCTCAGGACACTTACTCTCCGTGTTAAATGCGATGGTGTTAATTAATGACTCCAGTGAGGCGTCACCGTGGTTTGAAGCGGTCTCACAGTCTCTTGTCCTCGTCTTGCAGGCTTGCGTTCTCCAGCGACAGAGAAAGGGCTCGGTCAGCAGCGAAGCCAGCGCCTCCACAGACTCAAACACCTACTATGAGGATGACTTCAGCAGCACTGAGGAGGACAGCAGCCAAGGTACAGAGACCGCACTGCACTCCTACCACCAGGGGTCAGTGTCACATTGTGTGGAGTCCCTGGGCTCTTTCTCCCACAACAGCAAAGCGCAATTTGCAGCCATTTGACACATCTGCTTTTGAAATATGTTGTAATTGCTGATCATAAATCATCTGGTTGTCCTAACCTCAATTTGATGTGAGTAGCTTAGTCTCGCCCATCTCTTCACAGTGACAGCTCATTCCCATCCTTCACAGTTCAGACTTAAGGCCCACAGGCCTGCAGATGCTGCTGTCAGTTTGTCAGTAGGGCTGAACAGTGAGCGGGTCAGTGTTTCTGTTTTACCCAGCCAACTGATTCAGGTGAAGTGTTCAGACCAGTTTGTTGAGAAATAAAATACATAAATAAATAATAAATAAATAAAACTCCACATTGAGAGAGTACACACAGCCTGTACGGCACCTTCAGAGAGTGCAGACAGACCAGTACCCCCCCCACCCCAGGGCAGAGAGGCTAACAAGGTGCACGGAGCAATTCATTGGTCGGATCTGAAAAAGAGGGAAGGTTTAGTCACGCTGTTTGCTCTCTCAGCAGAGAGAAGACAGGAGGGGACGGGAGCAGCTTGGGGTTCAGGTCAGCCCATTTCCATCTTAGGCCAGAGCTGTGCTGACCCTTCTGGCTGTGCAGTGAGCCCCTTCTTTATTGTACCCCACAATAAAGGCTCCAGTGGCATTAACCCGGCTTGTAGCAGCAGTAGCGCTCCCCCCTCATACATGGGCTTCTGAGAGAATTCAGTAAGATCTTTAACGGCGGGAGATTTTGACGCTCGTCCCCCGTGATTTGCAGATGACGACAGCGAGCCCATTCTGGGCCTGTGGTTCGAGGAGACCATCTCGCCCAGCAAAGAGAAGGTGGCGCCCCCGCCGCCGCCCCCTCCCCCACCCCTGGAGACGTCGCCTCGGCTAAAGAGCCCGAGCAAACAGAACGGCGGGGAGAACGGCAACATCCTGGCCAGCCGCAAGGACCCGGAGCTGGTGAGCGTGACAGAGCGTGCTCTGTGCCAGCTGCCTGAACACAGTGCGATACACATACAACCGAGCTGCCTGAACACAGTGCTTCACACATACAACCGAGTTGCCTGAACATGGTGCTTCACACACTACAGAGCTGCCTGAACACAGTGCGTCACACATACAACCGAGCTGCCTGAACACAATGCTTCACACATACAACCGAGTTGCCTGAACATGGTGCTTCACACACTACAGAGCTGCCTGAACACAGTGCGTCAGACATGCAACCGAGCTGCCTGAACACAGTGTGTCAGAGCTAGCTGAACACAGTATATTGCGCACAACTAAGTTACCTGAAATTGCTGCGTGCTATATAGCGAACTACTTAAATTCAGTGCATGTCGTGTGCTCCACAGATCTAATGTTTATTTTTTGTGAAGGTAAAGACCGCGCTCTTCAATGATGAGTCCTTGTTTGACGTTTCAGTTCTTGAGTCTGGCCTCCAACATCCTGAACTTCATCACCACCTCCATGCTGAAGTCCCGAAACAACTTCATCCGGAACTATCTGAGCGTGTCGCTGACCGAGCAGCACATGGCCACTCTGGCCAGCATCATCAAGGACGTGGACAAGGATGTCAAAGGTCAGCGCAGATCATATATCCAATAACGTAGAGGTGACACGCCTCCCTGGTCACATGCCCAGTGTGAACAGCGATCACTGGGAGTCAGCCATTATTGCCTCCGATTCATAGCCCAAGTTTACAGAAATGTTTGTGTTGTGTCATGTTATGGTTTGGTTCATTATCGGGTTTGTGTTTTTGTGTCTATACCGCTATACCTGTGCTTTGTTATCCTGATCTCAGGGTCCTCTGATGACGACTTTGCAGCTGCTCTGTACCACTTTAACCATTCCCTGGTCACGTCAGATCTCCCCTCTCCAGCCCTGCAGGTGAGAGGAAGGGCTCAGTCCTCTATGAGATGTTGGATAGTGGCTTTATTCATTGTGATGCATAGTACTCGACATCACTGTAAATGAGGGCAACCTCAGTGTAAATAAAGGTTATTGAACTGTGCTTGTTCTTCTGCACAGCAGCTTTGAGTAATACTGGTTGTGTTTCCCTCCCCCTCTCTCTCTTCCACCTTTCTCTCTATCCCTCCCCTCTTTCTCTCTCTCCCTCCATCCTCCCACCTCTCTCTCTCCCTCTCCCAGAACACCCTGCTGCAGCAGCTGGGCGTGGCTCCCTTCTCGGAGGGCCCCTGGCCCCTGTACATCCACCCACAGTCACTGTCTGTGCTGTCGAGGCTGCTGCTGATCTGGCAGCACAAGGCCAACCTGATAGGTGACCCAGATGTGGCAGAGTGCATGAAGGTCTGGGAGAGGTAGGCGGGTCCTTGGATCCATCAGCCAAACGTGGCAGCACTGTGGGATGTGGCTCTGACCTTAACCCATACTAATATTTTATATAGTCAATTCCGTTTGATTCAGTTTTATTTTTGTAGCGCCTTTCGCAGAGACACTGTCACAGAGATGCTTATAAGAAAGTAGGAACATTGGGAAAGTCTGGGCCTGAACACTCAAAAACCAGCAAGTGAAAAACTCACCAGTGGGAAGAAAAAAAATAATGAAATGTTCAGAAGCTCAAATGAAGACCAACAAAATTACTCAGGATAGGTTATTGTAAATGTAAATGGCAGTATTAACCTTTTGACTGGCCCCTCCCTCTTTCTGTTCACTTTCTCTGTCTCCGCCCCCTCACTGGCCCCTCCCCCTCTGTCTCCACCCCCAGGTTTGTGTGCACTCTGAAGCAGCACACTCTGCAGGGCATGGCCCCCAGCGAGTCAGAGGACCTGAACGTGGAGCACCTCCAGCTGCTGCTGCTCATCTTCCACAACCTGTCGGAGAAAGGCCGGCGGTCCGTCCTCACGCTCTGCACCCAGGCCATCGCAGAGGTGGCCGCCCACGTCGACACGCAGCTACAGGCTGTGCCGCTCAACCTGGCCCGCATCCTGCTCGTCTTCGACTACCTGCTGCACCAGTACTCCAAGGTCCCCTTGTACCTGTTTGAACAGGTAGGAGATGCCTACGGCTTCCCCTATAGGCTTGGAGGAGTTAGGAGCTCCAGTTTTTTCCCCTGGTTCGTTTTCTCTCAGTTGTAGTTATTGGAGAGTGAAGCTTTGTGAAACCACATTTATGGTGGAGCAGTTGTGTGCTTGTTAGTTTAAGTTAACCAATAAAAAGCCTTGCCTTCCTGTAGAAATGTGTCATGATAGGTTCAGATATTAGTCATGGGTAGCAGGTGATGGCTCTACCCAGTTTAAGCGGAAGATTTTGCATCTCCACAGTGGCGTGTGCATTGTGTGCTTGTGTCTGTGATTATGTGGGATGCAGTGATGCAGGAAGTCCTTTTGCTTTCAGGTCCAGTACAACCTGTTGACTCCTCCGTCCTCTGGGGGCAGTGCAGGACAGGATGGAGGCCGACGCGGCGCCATCCCTCTCTACTACGGCTTCAAGGAGGTAGAGGAGAACTGGACCAAGCACTGCTCGGCAGGTAGGAGTAAGTCAAGCCCCTTTCATTTCGTTCTTTATACCTGTGGATATTACGGAGCCAAGCCTCAGCCCTCACCCAATCAGAACGCTCACCTCACGCTTTCTGTTTAGACTCCACGCTGCAGCCCAAGTTCTACTGTGTGCTGTCCCCTGAAGCCTCCGAGGACGACCGCAGCCGGCTGGACAGCAAGGTAAGCTCGCCGTTCTCCCGGCGTTATTTCCCCAAGCACACAAGGTGTCTACGGTCTGCGTCCACAGTCTGTGGTGTGCTAAGTGTCTGAGATGAGTTTGTGAGCATTGGCTTTGTTCGTGTGTATATCACTGAAGGCGTTCTGTTTGTCAGTGAAGCGTGACTGTAACCGCTGACCCCTGCTGGTCGCTGCAGGTGTTCCAGGTGCTGTTCAATGGGGCCGTGAAGTATGACGACCTGTACGCCTGTCTGATCTCCCTGCTGTCCGCCGGCTCTCAGTTCGACGCGGCCAGGAGGCAGGAGAACAAGGCCATCACACCCATGGTGCGTGACGCCAGGACCCCCCTGTTCACTTTAAAACCGAATAAGTGTGAATGTTGATGAATAACAAGCTGCTTTCATAGGTAGCGCTTCCTTCATCCTGCTCTGATTGTTGAATGACATCTGTACTCAGGCGTTAAAAGCGTGTGCCAGACGGGTCTCCTGCACTGTTTAAGCCGTGTATATGAATGTGAGGGTTGATATTAACCCTGTAATGTGTGTGTGCAGGAGGCCTGCTCCCTGCAGTACTACTTCCTGGTTCTGTGGCGAATCCTGGGCGTGCTCCCGCCCTCCAAGGCCTACGTGGACCAGCTGAAGACGGGCAGCAGCGAGCCGAGCGAGAGCGACATCCTGCACACCCTGCGCTGGTCGTCACGGCTACGAGTCAGCACCTACGTCACCTGGATGAAGGTGAGCCCCGCCTCCCTGCCCTGCCTCCGTCACATTTACACACATTTAGCATGTTCTTATCCAATAGAGCTTACAACATAAGGTTACAATAAGGTTACAGAGCATTCAATAGGGTTAGCTGAACACCACTGTTGATTTTAAAAATCACTAAAACAATTGAAGCAGTTTCATTAAACATATTGAAACAAAGCTCTACTATATAAAGAAAATGCTGCAATGAATGTATTGTTGCACATAATTAATACTGAAGGAGACGTATTGATGCTAATCCATAGTAAGTTATTAATTATGAAGGGCTCCAGGAGGAAAATATTAGAGGATTATCACACAGTGTTCAGTTTTCTAAATAAGCACGCGTGTTCTCCCAGTTAGCAGTTATCTCTGAGTGAGTGTGCCTGTTTACTCTCGTTGTGTTATCGGCGGTATAAGAGCAGTCCTGATCCTGATTCATTGTTCTTAATGTGCCTGTCTGTTTGGTCTCATACCACCGTGTATCAGTCAGCTTGTTAAATGTACAGATTAGATCTTCATCTTGAATTGGTTTAAGTTTTTCTGTATCCACACAAATGAGAGGAATCGGAGAGGATATCATTAAAACTTGTTTGTAGATTTAGCTTTGCATTGAAGTGCGTGTGCGTGCGCCTGTATATCTGTGGAATTGCCTGTTGATGTGTGTTTTTTTTTGTTTTGTTTTTCTAAACGCAGGAACATCTGGTGAAGCAGGGGATGAAGGCGGACCACGCGACCTCTCTGATGGAGGTGGCCTCCGCAAAGTGCAGCGCGGTGAAGTACGACGTGGAGCTGGCGGAAGAGTACATCGCCCGACAGGTGCGCGTTTCCCTCAAAGGCTCTCATTTGGCTTTTCTGGCCAGTGAATTTTCTGTCACAGTTGAAGCTATGGCAGTTACACTCACCACAAAGAGTGCTGAGTAAAAGAGTGGAGAGTTAACACCACAAAGAGTGCTGAGTAAAAGAGTGGAGAGTTAACACCACAAAGAGTGGCTAGTAAAAATCTCTCCAGGACAAACAAATAAACGTGAACACAAAAGTCAGTTTTATAGTTAAAAAGTTATATTTTTAGGGCTTTTTCAGCTTTACTGGACAGCACAGTGTAGATGGGCAGGAGGAATGGGAGTGAGAGAGAGGGAGAGACCAGCAACAAAGGTCACGCTGCCGGATTCGAACCCCCAATGGGGGTGGTGTGGACGGTGTAAATACCGCACAAAAGTATTTTTAAAAACGACCCTGTACGGTTACGATGGCAGTTTTTGGGGTCGCTCTCAGATGGGTTGTTTTAGATGAGGTCCCAGTGCTGGCTCACATCCAGGTGTCCTTCCTCCCGTAGATTTCGTCCTTCTGCAGTGTGGACCTCAACGCCATCCTGCCCCTGCACCACGTGCCCAACCTGCAGACGGTGTACACCCTGGATGCGGTCATCTCCAAGGTGCAG
The DNA here is from genome assembly GCA_022702515.1 of Ilyophis sp. 1 JC-2022. Taxonomy (NCBI): domain Eukaryota; kingdom Metazoa; phylum Chordata; class Actinopteri; order Anguilliformes; family Synaphobranchidae; genus Ilyophis; species Ilyophis sp. 1 JC-2022. Next base: position 40,971 of record JAKUDI010000219.1, on the reverse strand, counting down.
GTGTCTCTGGACGAGCACTTCTCTAAGGTGGCAGCCGAGACTGACCCACACAAATCATCAGAGATCACGAAGAACCTGCTACCAGCAACTCTGCAGCTTATCGACACCTACACCGCCTTTACCAGGTACACACACACACGCACGCACACACACACACACACACCTACACCGCCTTTACCAGGTACACGCACACGCACACACACACACACACACACACCTACACCGCCTTTACCAGGTACACACACACACACCTACACCGCCTTTACCAGGTACACGCACACACACACACCTACACCGCCTTTACCAGGTACACGCACACACACACACCTACACCGCCTTTACCAGGTACACACATACACACACACCTACACCGCCTTTACCTGGTACACACACACACACACACACACACACACACCTACACCGCCTTTACCAGGTACACACACACACACACACCTACACCGCCTTTACCTGGTACACACACACACCACTTTAAAAGGCTTAAACACCTTTATATTGGCCAGTAGTTTCTTGCTTTAGTAAAGTGCGCCTCCTGTCCCTGTGGCAGATCCTACCTCCTCATGAGCCTCCCAGAGGAGGGAGAGAACAAGCCCTCAGACGAGAAGCTGCAGGGATACGCCGCCGTGCTGTCCATCGGCTCCACACGCTGCAAAGCCAACGTGCTCGGTGAGCTTTTTCACTTGCACTTAAGCACAAATGTTAGTCGATCGCAGGCCTTCTCTTATTATTGCTGTTTATAGTCCATTTGTGGGTGCATAGTTATTTTGGGGTGGACTTAAATATCGAAAAATCTCCCATCATGCTTTTCCTTGAGTGAATTCTTGAGCTCTGTGAAATGAACTCTGTCTGTGTGGGCCCTCCAGGTCAGACGGTGATGCAGAACCTGCCCTCGGCCGTTCAAACGCTGTGCGAGACGTGGAACAATATCCTCACCAACGAGTTCCCCAACATCGGGTCCTGGGTATGCCCCGCTCTGCGCCCCGTTTCGCACCCCCTCCCCCTCCTCAGGGGGTCCAGTGTGAGAATCACAGAGCCCTGACCTTTCCGTGTGCTCCGTTCCTCAGAGAAACGCCTTCGCCAACGACACCATCCCGTCAGAGAGCTACATCAGCGCCATTCAGGCGGCCCACCTGGGCACGCTCAGCAGCCAGTCGCTGCCCCTGGCCTCGTCCCTCAAACACATCCTGCTGTCCCTGGTGCGGCTGAGCGGGGACCTCATCGTGTAAGCGCCGAGCACGCCGCCAAAACAAAGCTAACCCTCTCAGCTGAGTCACTACAGCTGCTTATAAGCCTCTGTTGCGTATTGCGTTGAGAGGTATCGGGGTATTTTTGAGAGCTGCCAATTGAATGGCTTTGCAAAGTGTGACATTACCTGAGGGACAGATTGGTGCTGTTTAAATTATGGTGCGTGAATGCCCTGCCCAGCTTTAGAGATTCCCCATGTGAGAGATGCCCTGCTGATCAGATGCCCTGTCTTAGGGAAGGGCTTTTTTAAATTATGGTGTGTTTATGTCCTGCCCCGTGTGAGAGATGCCCCGTGTGAGAGATGCCCCGTGTGAGAGATGCCCCGTGTGAGAGATGCCCCGTGTGAGAGATGCCCCGTGTGAGAGATTCCTTGTGTTAGAGATGTGCTTTTTAAATATGGTGCGTGTATGTACTGCCCACTATGAGAGATGCCCTGCTTATTGGATGCCCTGTGTTCGAGAAGGGCTTTTTAAATGATGGATACATGTTCCCTGTTTGAATTGTTTCTCTTCTCTCTCCAGCTGGTGCCCAGAGGAGCTGAACCCGCCGCAGGTGATCCGCACGCTTCTGCCCCTGCTGTTGGAGAGCAGTACTGAGAGTGTGGCTGAGATCAGCAGCACGTCTCTGGAGCGAATCCTGGGCCCAGCCGAGTCCGACGAGTTCCTGGCCCGCGTCTACGAGCGCCTCATCACCGGCTGCTACAACATCATCGCCAACCACTCCGATCCCAACAGGTCAGCCAGTAACGACACAGCTGCCCCTCTGATGAAATGCTCTTATGTTGGCTGCAGTGCGTGCGTGCATGTATGTATGTGCATGTGTGTGTGTGTGCGTGCGTGCGTGCGTGCGTGCGTGCGTGCGTGCGTGCGTGCGTGCGTGCGTGCGTGCGTGCGTGCGTGTGTGTATGTGTGCGCATGTATGTGTGCGTGTATGTATGCGTGCGTGCATGTGTGCGTGTGCGCGTGCGTGCGTGCGTGTGTGTGTAACACTTTCGCTCTCTCAGTGGTCTGGACGAGTCTGTGCTGGAGGAGTGTCTGCAGTACCTGGAGAAGCAGCTGGAGAGCAGCCAGGTTCGCAAAGCCATGGAGGAGTTCTTCTCATTCAGGTACGCCCACCTGAGCTTCAGCCACCAGGACAAAATGCTTAAAACCTCAGCTTCAGCCACCAGGACAAAATGCTTAAAGCCCTACCTTATTCTGTGTCTCTCTCCTCTCTCTGCCCTTCTTTTCTCTCTCTTTTTCTCACTCCTGCGGTGTGTTTGTCCTTCGCAGCGGCGAGCTGGTGCAGATCATGATGGCGACGGCCAACGAGAACCTGTCCGCCAAGTTCTGCAACAGGGTCCTGAAGTTCTTCACCAAGCTCTTCCAGCTCAGTGAGTGTCCGCTCCTCTCGTGCGTTTGAGGCGGGACTTGTCCGTGCGACTCCGCCCCCCTGACGCGTACCCTGTGTCCCCCCCCCCCCCACAGCGGAGAAGAGCCCAAACCCCAGTCTGCTGTGCCTGTGCGGCTCCCTGGCCCAGCTGGCCTGCGTGGAGCCTGTCCGCCTGCAGGCCTGGCTCACCCGGATGACCGCCTCGCCCCCCAAGGACTCTGATCAGCTGGAGACGGTCCAGGAGAACAGGCAGCTCCTGCAGCTGCTGACCACCTACATCGTGCGCGATAACAGCCAGGTGGGAGAGGGTGTGTGCACCGTGTTGCTCAGCACCCTCATCCCCATGGCGACCGAGATGCTAGCCAACGGCGACGGCGCCGGATTTCCCGAGCTCATGGTCATCATGGCCACCCTCGCCAGCGCGGGACAGGGGGCGGGGCACCTGCAGCTGCACCGGGCGGCCGTCGATTGGCTGACGAGATGGTGAGTGTCCCACGGGGGATCTCGACAGCACGGCATGCGGGTGTTCATCATTGATCTTGTGTATGTTTTCTCGAAGGATACATTTACCCTGGGTTGAAAATTTCCATGCTCATCTTTGTAAAGTATTCACTTTCAAATGGCCATTTCCATAGTTTTGCACTGTTGCCTGCACATTACAATCTCAACTGGTCTGTTTTTTTTATCAGTAAAAAGTACCTGACCCAGAAGAACGTGGTGGAGAAAGTGAGCTCCAACGTGTCACAGGGAAAGGTGGGGCTACTCTTTATACACCTGTGACTCCTGCTGCCTACCCACAGGCCACAGCCTCCCGAGCTCAGCGCTGAACTGTGTGTGTCTGTGATTTTCAGCACGCAAGCATGCTGGAGTGCGCCTGCCATGTCATATCCTACCTGGCGGACGTGATGAACGCCCTGCGGCAGAGCGGCGGTCACGGCTCCGCCCAGCTGCTGGTGGACGGGGAGGAGAAAGCCATCGAGGTGGACTCTGATTGGGTGGAGGAGCTGGCCGTGGAAGAAGAGGATTCACAGGCCGAAGACTCGGTGAGGGGGGTGGGATGCATTTATTCTACATGATTGTTAATTTTTTTTACTCATCTTGCTACAGTGTGTTGTAGGGTAGCTTTTAATGGGACCCAGTTAATGAGCGGACGTTTATCACGGGAAGGATTCCACTGTTCCCCCAAAAAAGCTATTCAATCTGATCTGTGTCAGCAAGTGTCCAACTCTGCGAAAAAATATAATTCCAAATGTCATTTTTAATAAATCAGTCGGTTTGATTCCTTCTTTGTACAGCGTCATATAGAGCGTTTCGCTTTGTAAGGGACTTTTTCCAGAACGTTCCTGGATTAAGGCTCACGTTACATGGTTAATGGCGTCGTATAATAAAGCATACGGCTCTGCTCTGACCGCTCCTTGTGTATCCTAGGATGAAGATTCACTGTGCAATAAACTGTGCACCTTCACCATCACACAGAAAGAATTCATGAACCAGCACTGGTAAGAAAAGGGCCTCGTGCGCTCCTCCCCCCCCCTCCCCCCCCCACCACGCCCCTCGACTCTCCACTGTTTCCCCCTGAACCTGACTGTGCCCTGCCACTCACGCTCAGTGTGGTCTTCTCGCCGTGCAGGTACCACTGTCACACCTGTAAGATGGTGGATGGGGTAGGTGTGTGCACAGTGTGTGCCAAGGTCTGTCACAAAGACCATGAGATCTCCTATGCCAAATATGGCTCCTTCTTCTGTGACTGCGGGGCCAAAGAGGATGGCAGCTGCCAGGTGAGACCGAGTGCCTCAGGTCACCATGGGAAGAGATCTACTGCGGTAACTTTGGCTCGCCAATCATTTTTCCTCTTTTTATTATCACTGTCTCTGTTTCCGCTCTGCAGGGTTTGTCTGAACATTAATGAACCCCCCCCCCCCCCCCCCCTAGTTTTGCCCTCTGTGTTGTTAGCCTGTTTCCTGTTTTTATTTCTCCCTCCCTCATTCATTTACTGAGTGATACGGCAAACCTTTCAGGGTCGCTTTCAAAGGTTTTTGCTCCCCTCATTGTCTTAGACTGGTCTTTCAAACATTTACCGTTTATCTGAATGGTGGAGTAAAGAAAGAAAGAAAGAAAAAAAATAGTGGGGGGAAAAAAATTAAAGATAAAATAATTTTGGACCGAAGGATTATTAATTTGTGTTGGATCAAAAAGCTTTGTAAAGTGACACTTACCTCGGTAACATGTGCATGCTGCCCTGTGTCTAACGATGAGTGAATGGTATGATTTGCCTTGCAGAGTGTAATTCTACTAAACGTGCTAACATGCTAACGCAGGTTAGCTGTGTGTGAGTTGTTAGCCGAGGTAGACTATGGCATGCTGGTCTCACCGACTCACTACTGTACAGTGCCCCCAGTCACCACTGTGTTGTGACCCTGCCGCGTGTGTGTGTCTGTGCGTGTATGTGCGCATGTCTGGGTGTGTGTATGCATATCTGTGTGTGTGTGTGTGTGTGTGTGTGTGTGTGTCCGCGTGCACGCACGAATGGGTATGTGTGTGCGTGCGTGTATATGTGTGTATGTATATGTATGCGTCTGTGTGTGTGTATACGTGCATGTGTGTATGCGTGTTTGTGTGTGTATGCGTATGCACATGTATGTATGTATGTGCGTGTGTGCGTGAATGTACAGGCTCTGGTTAAGCGCAGTCCCAGCAGTGGCATTAGCTCCACCATGAAGGAGTCATCTGCCTTCCAGAGCGAGCCGCAGGTGCCCGAGAGTGCCATCCGCCACCAGAGCGCCTCGCCCGCCGACAAGGGCAGGGTCACCATCTGCGACGGCAAAGCGGGCGACGAGGACAAGCCCAAGAAGAGCAGCGTGTGCAAGAACATCGAGGGCTGCCGCGAGGAGCTGCTCGCACAAGTGGTGAGAGAGGTGGGCTCGTCTGTTCTCTCAGGGGGTCAAACGGGGGGCGCCGGGAATATCTAATCATTTACCATCTGGCAGACTCGTATGGCCAAAGTCACATTTACTGAAAGGTGCGTTTAACATAAGCAAACCACCAGTAGAGCTAGGGATGCGCGAGGTTTTGTGATAAAGTTTCAGTACGGTATGCTTTCTGCCTGGATTGTTTTTGCGGAAATAGGCGAGGCTGTGAGAATTGATGACTCTGCTGATTGTAATAATTTTGGTCGTCCACATTCTTGACATTTTAAAAGGCTATCACAGATGTAAAACCAACACTTCCTGGAGTCGGGAAAGTATGCATTGTCACTATGAATAGACTAAATTCAAACAGGCATCTAAGGAATTGGATTGCCAGCTGCCAGTCGTCACATCATAGTGTTACATTTGTTTTAGGATTTTGGATAAACGTGTCATCAAGCTCTCTGTTTAATGTAGTGCCAGTGTAGGTGGGTGGAAATGTGATTTCAAGTGTGATTTTATGTGGTTTTAAGTATCCGTGTATGTGTAAAAAGGCCACAATGCAATGGAACGCGTCCTTAATGCGTGCTGTTATGTCTTGCCTCAGTCGGGCTCCTCAACAGCGCCCCTAGTGTTGGAGATGCTCATCTTCCTGATGGACGCCATCCAGACCAACTTCCAGCAGGCCTCTGCTGTGGGCAGCAGCAGCCGTGCCCAGCATGCCCTCAACGAGCTCCACACCCAGGACAAGACCGTGGAGATGACCGACCAGCTCATGGTGAGGAGTCCGAGTTATATGTTATTTAAACAGTTAGGATTCAGACTGTTCAGTGCTCACTAAATCAGTCAGTCCACATATTGTCAGGATCAGTGAATCAGCCCAGAAGTTTTCCAAACTTTCTATGCCTACAGCCCACACAAGCAAACCTATTTTTGTGTGACCCACCTGCCTACCAGAGGTTCAGATATGTATTAAATGGCTGTGTTAACCCGTTCTCTCGCACCACCTTTTTTGAACACAAACCCGAATATAAAATGCTTACTGTTCTTGAACCCCTTTGACTACAGGCATAATCCTAGTCTCTTCTGTAAGGTAACCCTTGGGAGTCAGAATTAGTATACATATTATGGAAACAAAGTAACAGAAGCTCAGAACGTGTACACATGTCTCTTTGATAGAGCCTGTTGTGTTCATGTTGTAAAATAAGGAATCGTTGTCGCTGTAACATTGTAATCATAAAATAGTTTATCGGGATCAATTTGTTAGTTTTAACACCTTCAAACTGTATATTGTGTTATGAGATTGATGGAAAATGTCACCGTAAAAAAAAAACGCCATTCATGCAAATAGAATAAACCGCTTTCAAGTTAGTAAATGGGTTAACTTGTTCCTGAAGCAGTGTTTCATTCAAAGCTTTCACACGCCAACCATGCCCTCTTTCAACCCCTGCCATGCCCACCCCCAACCCCTGCCATGCCCACCCCCAACCCCTGCCATGCCCACCCCCAACCCCTGCCATGCCCTACAGTCTGGAAACCGCTGCTTTCAAATACGTCTGCTGCTAACGTTTGTGGAAACGTGTCTTTGATTTGGCCCAGTGAATGATGCCGTTTGAGTTAAACACTAATGTATGGAGGATTGTGGTCACGGTTAACTGTCTGTTTCCATGGCGGCAGGTGCCCACGCTGGGCTCCCAGGAGGGTGCGTTTGAGAACGTGCGGATGAACTACAGCGGGGACCAGGGCCAGACCATCCGGCAGCTGATCAGCGCTCATGTGCTGCGCCGTGTCGCCATGTGCGTGCTGTCCTCTCCCCACGGCCGCCGCCAGCACCTGGCCGTCAGCCACGAGAAGGGCAAGGTACGGTCCCGAACCGCGAGCGCCGTCATTCCGCACGCTCTCCAGAAGGACGCCCGCGTTTAACTTCTGACCTCTGACCCTGGCAGATCACGGTGCTGCAGCTGTCCGCCCTCCTGAAGCAGGCCGACTCCAGCAAGAGGAAGCTGACGCTGACCCGCCTGGCGTCCGCCCCCGTCCCCTTCACCGTCCTCAGCCTCACGGGGAACCCCTGCAACGAGGACAACCTGGCCGTGTGCGGCCTCAAGGTCAGAGTTCAGAGTTCAGGGTTCAGGAGCGTGTGGACGTTACAGGCGGCAGTGGCGGGTTCTGATCGTGTCCTCTCTCTTCCCGCAGGACTGCCACGTTCTGACCTTCAGCAGCACCGGCTCAGTTTCGGACCACCTGGTCCTGCACCCCCAGCTCGCTACGGGCAACTTCATCATCAAAGCCATCTGGTTGCCCGGATCCCAGACCGAACTGGCTATCATCACCGCCGACTTCGTCAAGGTGAATCCTCAACTACCTCCTCAACTCAGCCTGAAATCAGTCTAAACCTGAAAAAGAATATAAATAAATTAGTTATATTATATATAGATCAGTCCAGGGGAGTATTTCATAAAGCAGGATTACTGAGTTAGCTGGATAACTCCACTGAGTAAAATCTCTGACCTTTTTCTTCAGTGCATGTTCCAGATTTGAGAGGGTTTCATGTAGTTATCCAGCGAACCAAGTAATCCTGCTTTGTGAAATACCCCCCAGTGCATTTTTCATGAAACAATTAGGTCATACAATGTGGGTGGACAAAAGTCTTATTTATTTTTTATTTTTTGCATAAAAGTGTTGGTTGGGCCAGAATTAGCTGGCTGTATCCTGCACTGAGTTGTGGTTTGAGGCTGTGGTGTCCCCTCAGATCTACGACCTTTCTGTGGACGCCCTGAGCCCCATGTTCTACTTCCTGCTCCCGAGCTCCAAGATCCGCGACGCCACCTTCCTCTTCAGCGAGGAGGGGAAGAACATTATTGCCATCATGTCCTCGGCCGGGTACATCTACACGCAGGTGATGGACGAGTCCAGCAGTGCACAGCATGGACCCTTCTACGTCACCAACGTGCTGGAGATCAACCACGAGGACCTCAAGGTAACAGATACACATACACTTATACAGAGGCACGCACACATATTCATATATACAGGCAGGCATACACACAGATACACACACACATTTATACGGGGACACTTGCACACACACGCGTGTATTCATATATACAGGTACATATTCACATACATGTGCACAGATGCACATACATTTATACGCATGTACACATATGTACTGTACATGTGTATAAATACACACACATACTGTACATACATATGTATACACATACAGTATATTTATACACACATGCGCTCTGTGTTACAGGACAGTACCGGGCAGGTGGCGGGGGGTGGAGTCTCGGTGTACTACTCCCACGTCCTTCAGATGCTGTTCTTCAGCTACAGCCAGGGCAAGTCTTTCGCCGCCACCGTCAGCCGAAGCACCATGGACCTGCAGAGACTCTTCACCATTAACGTAAAAGGGTGAGTGGCCTCCTCACACAGCTCTGGCACCACCGCATGAGGACTTCAGTGTTATAGGTCTCCGTTAGCTGTATAACCCCACTCAAGTCCTCTAGAGAAAATGGTCTCTCTACACCTGCCCTCGCAATCATCCCTCGACAGCTGATTGCCCCTTACAATCATCCCTCTACAGCTGATGGGCCCTTACAATCATCCCTCGACAGCTGATTGGCCCTTACAATCATCCCTCTACAGCTGATTGACCCTTACAATCATCCCTCTACAGCTGATGGACCCTTACACTCATCCCTCTACAGCTGATTGGCCCTTAGTCATCCCTCTACAGCTGATTGGCCGTACAGGCGCTTGCTTTTCTTACCTGTATTTATTCCCCAGAATGTCAGTGCGAATGAGAAATGTTAAATAAATAATGAAAGAGGTTTGTTATCTTGTAGTGGTCGTTCCGCTCTGTCTGTTTTAATGTAACTACCCCTTAAGTTCTCTGTCGCGCTATGGTCCCTTGTTAATTAGCTTGACAGCTTTTAAACAGACTATAGCATTGTCTTTTTAATGTTTTTTTTTAAAGGAGAGCGGGACAGTCTCCCCTGTCTTTGTATGTTTTGCTTTATTCATACGGGTAGAAAGCAGAGAGGGTCACCGATAGAGAAGGGCCACAGCTGGGTAGGTGCCATGACAGGCATCAAAACCCCTCGAACAGGGGGAATCACAGATGGCCGCAACTTGGCTGCCTGCACCACACATTTCACTATAGCTTTTCTAATTAAATTATTATCCAATTATAAGACTTAAAGACTGTCTGTCTCTGTGCAACTCTAACGGGGACTTTGATTTTCAGAGTTGTTGATAACTCTCCCATGTGTCTCTGTGCAGCTCTAACGGGGGCAGTAAGACGTCCCCAGCACTCTGCCAGTGGTCAGAGGTGATGAACCATCCAGGCCTTGTGTGCTGTGTGCAGCAGACCTCTGGCATCCCCCTGGTCATCATGGTAAAGCCAGACATCTTCCTCATCCAGGAGATCAAAACACTGCCCGCTAAAGCCAAGGTTTGTTCCAGCCCCTCCTACACAAACACACACACAACAGATGTACACACTCGTGTGCGCACGCATACACAGCAGATATACGCGCGCACACACCAGACATGTACATACTTACGCATCTCTCACACATGTACATACTTACACTCTCTATCTCACACACACACACACGCACGTTCCCTCTTACCCTTGCCACACTGATGTGTAAGCTAGAATGAGATGGGATAAACCCTAACCTCCACTCTCCTTTCTCTCTTTCGCCCCTCAGATCCAGGACATGGTGGCGATCCGCCACACAGCCAGTAACGAGCAGCAGCGCACCACCATGATCCTGCTGTGTGAGGACGGCAGCCTGCGCATCTACATGGCCAACGTGGAGAACACCTCCTACTGGCTCCAGCCGTCACTGCAGCCTAGCAGCGTCATCAGCATCATGAAGCCCGTCCGCAAACGCAAGGCCGCTGCCACGAGTGAGCGTTACCGCCGTGCGCCGTTCTGCACCACAGCGCTACTCTGCGCTCTGCTCGACTGTGATGCTCTGCATCGCACTGCAATCTTCTAAACCATCCATTCATTATTACTGGCAAAGAGATGTAAATGTACTTTAACTAGTTACATTTTCAGTTATTAATCCAAGCTTATTGCAAGGCAAGTTGGGTATTTGGAGACTCTCTGACACTCTTATCCATTCATACATTATTTTAGTAGTTCAGGTTAAGTGCTTTGCTCAAGGCTATAACAATAAGGCTCACCTGGGAATTGAACCCACAATCACAGTCGCAAGCCCAGTCACGCAACCATTATGCAACATCGTTGTCCTAGAAACCTATCCACCAATTGAGCACGTGATACAAGATCCTGAAACGACATGAAGTGGCGATCACTGCAGTAAAAGGGAAATGAGATTGTTAGCTTGTTAGCATGTCTTCTAAAGCCCCGTAATGTTGTGTAGCGAGAGACATCGGTTTTTCTGTGCAAGTGACTAGCCCCTGACGCCCTTCGTGTTGCAGCCACACGCACCTCCAGCCAGGTGACTTTCCCCGTGGACTTCTTCGAGCACAACCAGCAGCTGACGGAGGTGGAGTTTGGAGGTAACGACCTGCTGCAGGTCTACAACGGTCAGCAGATCAAACACCGCCTCAACTCCACCGGGATGTACGTGGCCAACACCAAGGTACGGGCGTCCCTTCATCATTCACAGACAGCCATTTATCCAGCCTCATGGCTCAGCTCTCTGTCATCTCTTGTGACTCCATTAATGATTATTTACCCATAACTTCCAGCTGTAAGTGTAGTGTATGCCCTTGTAAATTCCATCCTAGAGATGTATATAGTCAGGTTATTCAAATATTTTATGCTCCTATACGGTGAAACGGAATCTAATTTCAGTCAGAGCTGCCGTGTTGTTTGATTGAGGGAGCGCTCGGTGCCGTGTCTCTCGGCGATGATGTCGAACGCTTATTTGACCTTGCTGTGACTTGCTCACACTCAGCCCGGAGGCTTCACCGTGGAGGCCGTGAACAACAGCAGCTCCATGGTGATGACGGGCATGCGGGTACAGGTGGGCACCCAGGCCATCGAGAGAGCGCCCTCCTACCTGGAGATCTTCGGCCGCAACATGCAGATTAATCTCACCCGCTCGCGCTGGTTCGACTTTCCCTTCACCCGCGAGGAGGCCCTGCAGGCCGACAAGAAGCTCTCAATCTTCAGTAAGGAATCTCACCCCCAGAATGCACCTGCACATAAGACCAGCGGTCCTCAATCTTGGTCCTGGAGAGCCACAGGGTCTGCTGGCTTTTGTTTTTGTTCCGTTATTCAAATATTTGATTGATTAAAGCAGCTGATTACACAGCTTTTTCAGGTCAACTGGTTTCTTGCGTCTGAATCGGTTTCTGATCTTAAGACGAAAACAAATCCCAGCAGACTCTGTGGTTCCCCAGGACTGAGGATAACCGCATTAGACACAGTGCAACGATAGGAGGTGGTTGAGCTCTTTTCTCTTTCTCATCTCTTGTTCTCTTGCTCTCTCTCTCTCTCTCTCTCTCTCTCGTCCCACTTCTCTCTCTCCCGCTCTGCAGTCGGAGCGTCGGCGGACCCTGCGGGTGTCACTATGCTGGACTCCATTAAGATTTACGGAAAGACCAAGGAGCAGTTTGGTTGGCCCGACGAGCCCCCGGAGGACTTCCCCTCCGCCTCCGTCAACAACGTGTGCAGCCCCAACCTCAACCAGGGCAACGGGACCGGAGACAGCGACATCGCCACCCCCACCTCAGCCAGCGGCACCGTGCTCGAGAGGTACGGGTAGGGGGCCGAGCCTGGGGGTCACCCCCCCCCCCCCCCCCCAACTGTCAATACTTACTGCACAGTCCAAAGCCTGCGAAACATTTCAGATTTCAGAGAACTGATGTTGATTTAAGTTGATATTCAATGTTTTTTGACCACTGGTGAAAAAAAGATTTTTATTAGATTTTAAGAGGTTTGTGAAGGTAAGCTATTGCAGTTTCTCTGAAAGTTGATGTTGAAATTTTCTGGAGATCAAGCTAGGTCATTGTAATGTCTGTAAACAGAGCAAACTTGTTTTGATTGTGTAAATGAGCGTGTTACAATGAGTCAGAAACTCGGAGAGGGGCATTGTGGGAGTGTGTGATGTGTCCAGTGCATGGCTGCCTTCATGATGTTCTTATCTGCACGCTCCCGTTTCCTCTGTTGCATTAAGTCATTTTTTTACTTGTTTCTTTCTGTGATCCTCACACATTTTTCTTTTCCTTTGCTCCCAAAATGTTTTTAAAAAAGTTGTGAAACTGAGTCCTTATCCACCTTGGACCGGTTAGTAACCACCCCTTATCTGCTTGTTGGCATGGTGTTTGTGTGCGTGCGTGTGTGTGTGTGTGTGCGCGCGTGTGTGTACAAAGAGGCAAAAAAATATATTAACAAGCAACATTAAAAAAAACAACTTGCTGACTTAACAAAACTTTGCTTCAAATATGATTATCATATATGAGGTTGTTTTCCCTTGTAAAAGTGGGAGAGTTTTGTCTCCATTTTAAAAGTGCAGCTTTCTGTAGTTCTTATTTGGTTGATTTATATCAGAATGTTGGTGGCTAGCTCTTTCTAACTGAACTCTCTTTCCCAGGCTGGTGGTGAGTTCCCTTGAGGCTCTGGAGAGCTGCTTCGCTGTCGGCTGCACCAATGAAAAGGCAAGCAGACGGCCGTCACGCTGCGATTGGATGTAACGCTGCTATTGGGCGGGTTTGTCCTCCCGGCTCTGTACTAACGGCCTCTCCCATTTCAGGAGAAAAGCAAGGCGGCGGCCCTGGAGCTAGCCACGCTCCTGCTGTCCATGCCCACCCCCCCTGGAGTCCAGCAGCAGACCAAGGGCCTGCTGGCCAGCCTGCACACCAGCCGAACTGCCTACCACAACCACAAGGTGCGCCCATAAAACAGCTTTCTCTTCTTATTGCCTTTCCTCTTTTTATTCTGTGTTTTATTGGGGTGTAGTTCTTACCTTTATTGCATTTAATATCAGTAAAATATTATCAAACTTCATAGTGGCTGTCAAATGTTTTTTTTATTTATGTTTTATTTTTTGTTGCATCTCTTGGCCAAGTTTTGGAAAAAGAGAAAAGAAAATATACTACGCACTGTAGTGTTTTTTATCCTTAACACTTAAATCTTTTTTAATTTTTTAATTCTGTGATGTTATGGACAGAGTGCATTATAGTGAGGTCTGTAGCTTCTGTGTGTACTCGCTGGGTTGTGATAGCAGTGACTGTTCTCCACACAGGACCAGTCTCTGCTGAGTAACGCCGTGCAGTGCCTGAACAGCTGCAGCCGTGAGGGGAAGGATCTGGACCCCGACGTGTTCCAGCGGCTGGTCATCACCGCACGCTCCATCGCCATCATGAGGCCCAACAACCTGGTGCACTTCACAGAGTCCAAGCTGCCACACTCAGACACAGGTATCCCAGCATCCTTCTGGCATCCTCCTGTCTCGCCACTGGGCTGAGCTACACACGTAGGAAGTCTCATTAAAAGTGCTTTTGCCACATCCTGCCGACATCTGATTGGCTACACAATCCCTTGCATTCCAACCAACTTTCATTTCCCTGGTTGGCCGTGGTTCTCAGTTAAGATGGTAGCGCCCATAGACATGCATTGTCAAAGGAGCTGGATCATATTACACAGTGAGGAACCTACACACAACACACTCTGACACATAGAGCCTATAGATTACATGCCATACAGTATGAACACATTTGGCGGCCTCTACATTGCATACTATCTGACACAGTGGGAAGTGTGGACAGTACATGTTGTATGACACAGTAATGAGCTGACGGTAATGCAGTGAAGAGAGAGCAGGGGGCCTACATGCTACACACCGTATGATTTAGCAATGCGCATACATGCTACACACCGTATGACACAGCAATGCACCTACGTGCTACACACCACATGACACAGCAAAGCGCATGCATGCTACACACCGTATGACACAGTAATGCACCTACGTGCTACACACCACATGACACAGCAAAGCGCATGCATGCTACACACCGTATGACGCAGCAATGCGCCTACATGCTGCACACCGTGTGACACTGTGGTTTTCTCCAGAAATGGCAGAGGAGGATAAGGATGGCCAGAAGTCGCTGGAGAGTGAGGGCTGTAACTTCATCATGCAGCTGGTCAATAACTTCTGGAAACTCCACGCTCTCAAACCCAAGAACGCCTTCCTGGCTCCTGCCTGCCTTCCAGGTATACAGGAAATGTAGATGCGCTCGTTATTTTCAGCTTTCAGTTTAGCATCTCACCAAATAATTTAAAAAATCATCTGGTAAGGATGTCTGGTTAATAAAATCTGGGATATTAATACCTAGGAATATCTGCATTTTATAACCCTGCTGTAATGTGCTATTGTAATAGATCTGCGGTGCCTGCTTGTACTAACCACTGCCTTGGGTTAATTTGTGAATATTGATGACCTTATGTGGAAACTGTTATATTAAATTCTCACCAGTTGGATACCATCGTGATAAAGACGTTATTTTGATCACTGTCCCTGCTGCGTCTCTTGTGTCTCAGGCCTGACTCACATGGAGGCCACAGTGAACGCGCTGGTGGACATCATCCACGGGTACTGCACCTGTGAGCTGGACTGCATCAACGTGGCCTCCAAAATCTACATGCAGATGCTGCTCTGTCCTGTAAGTTTGCACAGAACATCCCAAGAACCTAAGTGGACCCTAGCACTGTATTTGTTGACATTTTAAATCCCGTGTGTGTGTCTATTTGTTTCTGCCTGCAAAACCATAAACACAATCTGAATCGTTAATTTGGAACTGAACCTAGCAGCCTAAGAGTGATGGTTATATTGACAGTGGTGTTAAGCTGCCTCTTTGCTGTCCTGTTTCAGTCATGTGTGGTTTCCCTGGCCTTGCTAACTGAGCCGTGTGTGTGTGTGTGTGGTTTATCTGGTTTTGACTGGTTTTGACTGGTTCTTTCTCTGGACGGCAGGACACAGCGGTGAGCTTCGCCTGTAAGCAGGCCCTGATTCGAGTGCTGAGACCACGGAACAAACGGAGACATGTGACCCTGCCATCACCCCCACGCTCCAACACCCCCATGGGTAAGAACCGCTTCTCCTATGCGCAATAACGGCCCTTTTTTTGGGTAAGAACGGCCCCGTTCTTTGGGTAAGAACGGACCCTTTCTTTGGGTAAGAACGGCCCCTTTCTTTGGGTAAGAACGGCCCCTTTCTTTGGGTAAGAACGGCCCCTTTCTTTGGGTAAGAACGGCCCCTTTCTTTGGGTAAGAACGGCCCCTTTCTTTGGGTAAGAACGGCCCCTTTCTTTGGGTAAGAACGGCCCCTTTCTTTGGGTAAGAACGGCCCCTTTCTTTGGGTAAGAACGGCCCCTTTCTTTGGGTAAGAACGGCCCCTTTCTTTGGGTAAGAACGGCCCCTTTCTTTGGGTAAGAACGGCCCCTTTCTTTGGGTAAGAACGGCCCCTTTCTTTGGGTAAGAACGGCCCCTTTCTTTGGGTAAGAACGGCCCCTTTCTTTGGGTAAGAACGGCCCCTTTCTTTGGGTAAGAACGGCCCCTTTCTTTGGGTAAGAACGGCCCCTTTCTTTGGGTAAGAACGGCCCCTTTCTTTGGGTAAGAACGGCCCCTTTCTTTGGGTAAGAACGGCCCCTTTCTTTGGGTAAGAACGGCCCCTTTCTTTGGGTAAGAACGGCCCCTTTCTTTGGGTAAGAACGGCCCCTTTCTTTGGGTAAGAACGGCCCCTTTCTTTGGGTAAGAACGGCCCCTTTCTTTGGGTAAGAACGGCCCCTTTCTTTGGGTAAGAACGGCCCCTTTCTTTGGGTAAGAACGGCCCCTTTCTTTGGGTAAGAACGGCCCCTTTCTTTGGGTAAGAACGGCCCCTGTCTTTGGGTAAGAAAGGCCCCTCCTATGGGTAAGAACCGCCCCTCTCATGGTTAAGAGCCGCCCCTTTTCCGTGGGCATGCCTGCATGCATGTAGCACTATGTCGCAGTGAGCACGCTCTCTCTTGACTCCATTGCAGGAGACAAAGACGATGATGACGACGATGACGTGGATGATAAGATGCAGCCATCGGGGATGACAGGAAGAGACGGTGGCCGGCAGGAGAGCCAGGAACAACACGAGGTGGATCACGGGGATTTTGAGATGGTGGTGAGTTTGGTCTAACGGCAAACTCCTGCTCCAGCCTGCAGGGGGCAGTTTTTGCATTGTAATGAGTCTGTCTGACTAGATCGTACATAACAGTGACTCACCAGGCCACCGTGGCAAGACATTAATAAGATGCGTATAACCACAAGGGTGATGAGACTCAGGGCACAGTGAGGGTGCAGGATGCTGAGTAACTCGGAGAGCTGAAGAACAGCGCTAGAGAGCGTACAGCAGTATCGGTTTCCAGCCTGTTCATAGTGCTTCACACATAAAAGCCGCAGTTTTTTATGGGGGGGAGTGGGTTCCATTGTGCCAAACGTGCATGTGGTGCCCATGGGTGAGCTCTGGGCTGCGAGCGCGTGCCAGCCGAGCCTCCCCTCCCTCCCCGTGGCTGGCGGTTATTATGTAATCCCTCTCTCTCTTCCCGCTGCAGTCCGAGTCCATGGTGCTGGAGACGGCGGAGAACGTGAACAACGGGAACCCCTCTCCCCTGGAGGCGCTGCTGGCCGGTGCTGAGGGCTTCCCCCCGATGCTGGACATCCCGCCCGACGCCGACGACGAGACCATGGTGGAGCTCGCCATCGCTCTCAGCCTGCAGCAAGACCAGCAAGGTCACTCAGCCTAATATATCCCACCCATAGCCCCACACTGTTCATATAGACCCTTATATCCCTAATATATCACACCCATAGCCCCACACTGTTCATATAGACCCCTATATCCTTAATATATCCCGCCCATAGCCCCACACTGTTCATATAGACCCCTATATCCTTAATATATCCCGCCCATAGCCCCACACTGTTCATATAGACCCCTATATCCCACCCACAGCCCCACACTGTTCATATAGACCCCTATATCCCACCCATAGCCCCAGACTGTTCATATAGACCCCTATATCCTTAATATATCCCACCCATAGCCCCCCACTGTTCATATAGACCCTTATATCCCTAATATATCACACCCATAGCCCCACACTGTTTATATAGACCTCTATAGCCCTAATATATCCCACCCACAGCCCCACACTGTTCATATAGACCCTTATATGACTAATATATTTCAACCATAGCCCCCCACTGTTCATATAGACCCTTATATCCCTAATATATCCCACCCATAGCCCCACACTGTTTATATAGACCTCGATAGCCCTAATATATCCTACCCACAGCCCCACACTGTTCATATATACCCCTATATTCCTAATATATTCCACCCATAGCCTCACACTGTTCATATAGACCCTTATATACCTAATATATCCCACCCATAACACCACACTGTTTATATAGACCCTTATATACCGAATATATCCCACCCATAACACCACACTGTTTATATAGACCTCTATAGCCCTAATATATCCCACCCACAGCCCCACACTGTTCATATATACCCCTATATTCCTAATATATTCCACCCATAGCCTCACACTGTTCATATAGACCCCTATATCCCTAATATATACCAGCCATCACCTCACCCTGCTGATTTTGTCTCCTATATCACTATGTATAGCCCAAGGTAGATCCCTGTCACTCCTACTGTATCACTCCCATCAGCCACACTGCTTCTTTATCAATATCAATCCTCTCACTGCCCTTTAACAACAATAGTTTTGGAATTTACATTATCATTCGTAATGTGTGTGTGTGTGTCACTCTGCTGCCAGATATGCAGTAGATATGGATGGTTCAGTTAAGGCAGTGTTTCTCAAACTGTGGGGCGCAGTGGTATTACAGGTGGGGCGCAGGGGGAAATGCAGAAATGCAGCGCGGAACCAATGTTTTTACGTCGGACTTCTTTCGGTGAGCAATAAAAAAAAACGCAAAAAAATACGCGACAAACCCCGCGATTTCAAAGTGGAGTGTGAAACTAAGCTGTAGCTAACAAAATAACTAGTAACTACCAAAATGAAGAGACATTTGGCAGGGGAGAAAAGAAAAGCATCCGCAGGCGATGCATCCGAGACAAACAGAAAGACGCCAAGAAGAAAATATGATGACGCCTATCTTGTTCTGGGTTTCACAGTGAATGCGGTAGGAGATCGCTCTGTGAGATCGTCTTTTCTGCTGTTGCCTCTCTGGTTTACTTGAAAGTGCAATTTTTTTTATATTTGAAAAAGCACAGATGGATTTTTATTTCAATAAAAGTTCAACATGGACCATTTTGTTACAATTTTGTTGGGGCTGTGGGGCATGAACATTTTTCTTCCTCCAAAGTGGGGCATGACAGAAGAAGTTTGAGAACCACTGAGTTAAGGGTTGTTTCTTCTGACAAATATTCTTATTGAACTCTATGGAAAAATAAGTCAGGAGAAGAAACCCTTCAAGTTATCCATCCATATCTACTGTATTTCTGGCAGCAGAGCGATGGTTTAAGGCTTGTTTGATACGTCAGACTCTTGATGACTTGGAGCCATTTAGCCAACCATGTGTTCCAGTGTAAATTCCAGCTAAATCTACTCCCAATTCCCATAGAGATCTATTCAAATGCAGAGACGTTACAGTATCGCTTGTAAGAGTACCAGAAAATAAGATATCAAGAGTCTTTTGATGTTGTTGGCTCACAGACATCAGGAAGTCATGGCAAGCAAAAATACGTGACCAAATATTAAAAATGATTACTTTATTCTATATATAAATGCAGGGGTGCCAATAATTGTGGCACATGTTTTTTTGTTTTTTAAAAATAATTATTTCTTCATGAGGGATTTCCTTTTCTCATAATTAATTGACTTCAATTAAAGGTTGTATTTTCCAACTTTTTTCAGTGTGAGATTAAGCTAATTCACCAAACGGTGAATTTTTTAAACCCCTTTTTACTCATCTTTACCAGAGGTGCCAATAATAGTGGGAGGGCACTGTATATTCCTATATGTGCTGGGGATGTGTGTACTGAAGTTATGTGTGTTTTCTGGGAGTGTGTACTGAAGCCATTTTTGTTCTGTGTGTGCTGTGGGTGTGTGTACTGAAGCTGTGTGTCGTAGGTTTGTGTACTGAAGCTGTGTGTGTTTTGGTTGTTCAGGTAGCAGCAGCAGTGCTCTAGGGCTCCAGAGTCTGGGACTGTCTGGCCAGGCCCCCAGTTCTTCCTCCCTGGACGCAGGGACCCTGTCTGACACCACAGCGTCAGGTAACGAGCCCCACCATGGCATTCAGCCGTTCCCTAGGGCGAGCAGTTATCTCAAATGTTATTTGATAAAACATCTGAGTGAAACATTGTGTGTGTGTGTGTGTGTGTGTGTGTCTGTATGTAGTCATCTCTGGCTGTCCTGTGCAGAAGCCCTGCTGTGTTTTTCTTGTAACAGCTCTGCTTATGCTTTCAGCACCAGCCTCAGACGATGAGGGGAGCACGGCCGCCACCGACGGCTCCACCCTGCGCACCTCCCCGGCGGAGCACGGCGGCAGCGTGGGCTCAGAGAGCGGCGGGAGCGCCATCGACTCGGTGGCGGGCGAGCACAGCGGTGAGCATAAGCGTCGTGACCGGGGTTTTATGTAGCACCTTACTTCTCATGAACATCGCTTAACGGTGAAGGGGGAGGGGGAGGGGAGAATCGGCCTCAGCCCCCCCCACCTGGGATGCAAGGCTGCCATCTTGTATTGTCAGGCAGCTGAGCCAGTTAGCCTGGAGGAAGGTTGGGTTGCCAGGTTGGGAGATCCAGGGCCTGACAGCTCTTTCTGTCTCAGTTTCGGGACGCAGCAGTGCCTATGGGGACACCACGGTGGAAGGCCACCCGGCCGGGCCCGGCAGCATCAGCTCCAGCACCGGTGCCATCAGCACCACCACCGCCCAGCAGGAGGGGGAGGGATCTGAGGGAGAGGGAGAGACGGAGGGGGATATCCACACCAGCAACCGGTCAGTCCTTCACTGCTTATACTCTCACAGATACTAAACACTCCCTCAGCCCAACCGTACTGTGACTGGATTATATTGATACGTGTGTTACATGACCGTACACAACCCCGTGACTGGATTATATCAGTATGTGTGTGTTACATGACCATACACAACACTGTGACTGGATTATATTGATACATGTGTTACATGACCATACACAACACTGTGACTGGATTATATCATTGTGTGTGTTACATGACCATACACAACACTGTGACCGGAATATATCAGTGTGTGTGTTCCATGACCATACGCTACATTGTGACTGGATTATATTAATACGCGTGCTGGGTCAGGACATGTGACTTTCGCTGTCCGCCGATCTCTCAGAATTCTAATCATAGCTTGTATGTACTACTAACAGCCGTATCGGGTTTATTTTTCCTTTAATAACTGTGCTTTGTGTAAATGAGAAGGCCATAGGGTGTAAATATGCGCTCTCTGACCGCAGGCTACACATGGTCCGGCTGATGCTCCTGGAACGCCTCCTGCAGCACCTTCCCCAGCTGCACAACGTGGGCGGAGTCCACGCCATCCCCTACATGCAGGTCATACTCATGCTGACCGCCGACCTGGACGGGGAGGACGAGAAGGACAAGGGGGCCTTGGACGACCTGCTGGCCCAGCTCATCGCTGAGCTGAACTTGCACAAGAAGGTCAGAGGTCACGCGCACGCTAACGGTGGCGATTGGAATGAGGTTTTGTGAACCTTATGAGTACCAGTATGGGTGGAGCTACACGGGCTAACAGTGGTGATTGTAGAAATGAACCCTGTGAACCTCACTGAGCTCTGTATGGATGGAGCCACCACATGCTGGCAGTGATTCACTGTGTTGTACCAATTAGCCTATAGTGCTGCTGCAGAGAGCAAAGTCTTATATTTGGCTCATACTAATTAGTGACTGATAGCATGTTGTAGGCTCCGCCCATTCTTGGCTACCTGAAACCTGAAGTCCCTTCACTGTAAAATGGAAGGAGTTATTTTGACATTTGAGCTCATTATCAGGTGTTAAGCTCTCATTTTGTACTTGCATCTCCACAGGACGTATCTAAGAAGAACGAGCGCAGCCCAATGAATGAAGTCCACCTGGTGATCATGAGGCTGCTCAGTGTGTTCATGTCTCGCACAAAGTCGGGCTCAAAGTCTTCCTCTGAGGTACGGGTCTCCCACCCCCACTGACACGCGCGCCTCAGTCCACTCCCATCTGAGGAGCTGTACTGTGCCTAAAGGCCACAGAGCACTGTTCTCTGAAGAATAATCTGCTCTCTCTTCACTTTAACTGGAAAATAATTGATCGTTATTTTGGAAGCGGTCAATATATTTTTGAAAATGAACCTCCCAAAAAAGAAAGCAAAGTAAAGGTGTTTAGTACACATACTAAGGCCTGTATTCAACCAGCATTTGCCCTGTACTTTAACGTACAAGTAAATGTAAGGAGTGATGCACTAAATGTGATCACTGAATGTTTGGCGAGTTCAGCGATCGCTAAAACGAGACTGTTCTTTGACCTGACTGTAATGTCCCTCTGTCTCTGTCCCATGGCAGTCCTCCTCTCTCATCTCCAACGCCACGGCGACGGCTCTGCTCAGCCTGGGCGCCATCGACTACTGCCTGCATGTGCTCAAGTCCCTGCTGGAGTTCTGGAAGAGCCAGCAGGGTGAGGAGGAGCCAGCGGCTGCCAGCCAGCTGCTAAAACCTCACACGTCCTCCTCTCCACCCGACATGAGCCCATTCTTTCTGCGTCAGTACGTCAAGGTGAGCTCAAACCCCACATGTCCTCCTCTCTCCCCGACATGAGCCCGTTATTCCTGCACCAGTACGTCAAGGTGAAGCTCTGGGGACGCCAGCGGGCAGGTGCTCTCTGGACGGCTGAGCGACCGCGCCACGCCCCGCGTCCGTCGCCCTGTCTCTGCGGTCCGAGAGGTACGGCATCGTGATGACCCTCTCCTTTCCTCCCCTCTCCCAGGGCCACGCCTCGGACGTGTTTGAGGCCTACTCGCAGCTCCTCACCGAGATGGTGTTGCGGCTGCCCTACCAGATCAAGAAGATCGCCGACACCAACCCCCGCATCCCGCCTCCCATCTTCGACCACTCTTGGTTCTACTTCCTGTCTGAGGTAACCTGGAAACACCAGCATTTATGATTTGTCTTTTTTTAAAATATATATATATATATATAATCTTTATCTTGTCATGGCTTATATAATCTTTATCTTGTTTTGTTAATGCCTTTCATTGCCAAATACATTTATTTTTTTATTTCTTTTACATAATTTGTCCTTTGTTTCTAATGTATTCTCATAATTGTAATGCCCATGAATTTCAGTCTGTAAACTGCTGTGTGGGTAACATTTGCATTTGTGCCATCTATAAACTTAAACAACTTACATTTGTTGCATACAATCAATGGCTGAATATTTACTGAAGCAGTTTAAGTTTCAGTTTAGTACCTTGCTCATGCGTGTACCTGCAGTGTCCCATCTGGGAATCAAACCTACAACTGTTACACGCCCAGTTCTGTCACCGTTATGTTGCACTGCCACAGAAATTAAGTAAAGGGTCAATGTTTTCTTATCCCCCTAAAACGTAAGCCGTGAGACGAGAACCCTGTAACTGGTTGTGTTTTTGGTTCTCCTCCTGAACCCAGTTGTGTTTTGGGTTCTCCTCCTTGAACCCGGTTGTGTTTTGGGTTCTCCTCAGTACCTGATGATCCAGCAGACGCCCTTCGTGCGGCGTCAGGTGCGTAAGCTCCTCCTCTTCATCTGCGGCTCCAAGGAGAAATACCGCCAGCTCCGTGACCTCCACAGCCTGGACTCCCACGTGCGCGGCATCAAGAAGCTTCTGGAAGAGCAGGGCATCTTCCTTAGGGGCGGCGTCGTCACGGCGACGTCAGGCTCCGCCCTGCAGTATGACACGCTCATCAGCTTGGTGAGTGATAGCCTGGACTCTGTGGATCTCCAGAGACATGTCCCCTTTTATTTAACCGTTTTAATGAAACCTTTTATTTTTCTGATACAGATTTTTCTCCCATTACTAGTTTCCTTATGCTTATCCTTCTTAATGCTTTTTTAGTTATATAGTTACTATATAATGACATGCATTATTTTAATACAAGATATATTTAACAAGTAATATATTTCCTGTTACTTCCCCCCTTTTTCTGAATTGAATTCTCAATGATAGTATTTTACTAAAGTTTCAGCACACCTGACTTTATAGTTATAAAGTTTCAGCACACCTCTTGAAAGTTATGTATGAATTGCGTATTATTATTATTATTAATATTATTAATATCGTAACTATTATTATTTATATATACATTAATTTAATTTGATTAATTATATTTTTCTTTTGGAAAGATGGAGCATCTGAAGGCCTGTGCTGAGATCGCCACCCAGAGAACAGTCAACTGGCAGAAGTTCTGTATGAAGGATGACTGTGAGTAACCTGGCAGACCCCGTTAACACCGTTATTAATGGCTCATTGCCTAAAGTACTCATATTGGACTGTCCAAATGAAGCTGTATTGAGGTTTGAGATCATATCCTTTCTCTCTACAGCATGTGTTATGCGTTGTTTAAACAGCTGCTCTAATAGGCTTCTGCCAGTTGTTTATTAATCGATCATAAAATGCCTTGAGGAATCTCCTTTAAAATTTCAAGGAAATATCATTTTAGGCTGGCGAAATGCCAGGTTTCATGGGAAACGTGGGTGGGACAATAATTTGTCTCTAGTTGCTTAATCTGTTGATTTCTGATTGTGCCCAGAAGCACAATTTTAACCAGCCTGGCCTGTAGCCAATCAACAATAGATCTGAACTTAGTGTTTGATTTAGCATTTGATTATTAGACAAAATCAGTTTGATGGGTTAGACAGATTTGATGGGTCAGTTTGGCTGATTTCTGAACTGTGTTTTTGGGGTGGGCGGGGGACACAAATCTTGTTTTGAATTGGTGATCTAAGGTAAGGACACCTGTGGATTGAATCTATGTCTATGTCTCTCTCTCTGCCCCAGCGGTGCTGTACTTCCTGCTGCAGGTGAGCTTCCTGGTGGACGAGGGCGTGTCCCCGGTGCTGCTGCAGCTCCTGTCCTGTGCTCTGTGCGGCAGTAAGGTCCTGGCGGCCAACGCATCGGTGGGCTCGGGCGGTGGGTCCGGGGCCTCCCAGTCCTCCCAGAGCAAGTCCTCCAGCAAGAAGAGCAAGAAAGAGGACAAGGAGAAGGAGAAAGACGGTGAGACTGGTTACCCGTGTTTTTATTTATTACGTTTGCGTTCATGTCTTGGCCTGGGAAGTCGAGCCAAAGATACTTGCGCACAGAAACTCAGTGTCTTGGGTGATAACCTTGTTTTATTACCCGCGTGTGGAAACACGCCACTTAAATTTGATGTCATGAACTTTTGCTTGGTAAATGGGAAAGGAGGTTTTGCTTGTGTTTCTTGATAATGGTACACATATGGGATTTTTTTTTGCCCATGTCTAAAGTTAGCATTTTGTGTGTGTGTGTGTGTGTGTGTGTACAGGGGAAGGCGTGGGCAGCCAGGAGGACCAGCTCTGCACAGCACTGGTCAGTCAGCTCAACAAGTTTGCAGACAAGGAGACTCTCATCCAGTTCCTCCGCTGCTTCCTGCTGGAGTCCAACTCCTCGTCCGTGCGCTGGCAAGCCCACTGCCTGGCCCTGCACATCTACAGGTGCGCAAACTCCCCGCCAGCGTCACTCCCACAAGTGTCCATTTCAGGTCACGTATGCTTTTGTGAGCATTTTCCCATTAACTCAGGAGCACATCTCCATTGGCGATGCTCTTTGTAATGCGTTTGGCGATGCTCTTTGTAATGCGTTTGGCTATGCTCTTTGTAATGCGTTTGGCGATGCTCTTTGTAATGCGTTTTCCTCCACATGCAGGAACTCCAATAAGTCCCAGCAGGAGCTGCTCCTGGACCTGACCTGGGCTATCTGGCCAGAGCTCCCTGCGTACGGACGCAAGGCCGCACAGTTCGTGGACCTTCTGGGATATTTCTCTCTGAAGACCCCGCAGACTGAGAAAAAGGTGATGACTGCACCCCTATCTGTGGTTGGGGGGGGGGTTATCAATAGTGTGGGCCCTCTTTGGAGCTCACCGGACCCAAATAAAACATGCGTCTTGTGTCACAGCTGAAGGAATACTCCCAGAAAGCTGTGGAGATCCTGAGGACTCAGAACCACATTCTCACAAACCATCCAAACTCCAACATCTACAAGTAAGTCTTCCCTTACGACAGATCCACAAATAGTTGTGTGTATTGTGTTGTGTTGTGTTGTGTTGTGGTAACTTTTTCCTTTGTACTAGGTTCTCAATGTAGAACATATTGGAACAAGATAAATTGATATTCAAACTGAATTCATCTTTTTTTTTTTGTTCTGGACAGCACTCTGTCGGGTCTGGTGGAGTTTGATGGGTTTTATCTGGAAAGTGACCCCTGCTTGGTCTGTAACAACCCTGAAGTGCCATTCTCTGTGAGTGGAAAAACATAGTCAACTTTTCGCAGTTTCTCCTCCTTAATGCCGTGTGTGTGTCCGTGTGTGTGTCCGTGTGCATGACGGAAGTGAGAATCCTCTGACATCCTGGTTTTTGGTTCCCTAGAACATCAAGTTGTCCTCCATCAAAGTGGACACGCGCTACACCACCACCCAGCAGGTCCTCAAGCTCATCGGCAGCCACACCATCAGCAAGGTCACCGTCAAGATCGGCGACCTCAAGCGCACCAAGATGGTGCGCACCATCAACCTGTACTACAACAACCGCACCGTGCAGGCCATCGTGGAGCTGAAGAACAAGTGAGTCCCGGCCTTCCCATCTGCGTCTATGGGCCTGGTGCAGGATTAAAGTGATCAGAACTGTAGGGCTGTATGGTGCTCTATTGCAGCAAAATGTTTCGACATGGAAATTTCAATAAATGTATATTTACATGGGTGTGGGAGGTGGGATATTACAGTATTATTCACAGAGCTTTCATTTCACTGTGTTACTTGCTTGATCTAGCTTGTTATTGCAAAGATGTTGATCTCAGCAATGCTGCAATGTATGTGAATTTGTACATTTTGTGTATTTTTGCTCCAAAATAATCCCCCCCCTCTCCCCCTCTCCCACACAGACCTGCCCGCTGGCACAAAGCCAAGAAGGTGCAGCTGACCCCGGGTCAGACGGAGGTGAAGATTGACCTCCCCCTGCCCATTGTGGCCTCTAATCTGATGATCGAGTTCGCCGACTTCTATGAGAACTACCAGGCGTCCACGGAGACCCTGCAGTGCCCGCGGTGCAGCGCGTCCGTGCCCGCCAACCCTGGGGTGTGTGGGAACTGCGGGGAGAATGTCTACCAGTGCCACAAGTGCAGGTGAGCCAGAGAAACACGTCCCTCAAATGACCTTTTCTACACTATCAGTTTGCTTTTCCACATCCGAAATATGGATGGCTGGGCAGTTGAAATAAAGGTTAGTTTGAAATGTATGATCAGGCTGTGCAGGGCTGTGTATAGACATGCCCAGTTAGGCTGCTGAAAGGATCGCACCATGTTCTGTTTAACACTTTGACAGACGTTTTCTTCAGTTAAATTACCATGGAAAAATCTGACAGGCGTTTGAGATTTTAATTGGTTTCCGCTCACCGCCGGCTGAGTCTTATTCTGTTCCTGTTTCAGGTCCATTAACTACGACGAGAAGGACCCCTTCCTGTGCAACGCGTGCGGGTTCTGCAAGTACGCCCGCTTCGACTTCATGCTCTATGCCAGACCCTGCTGCGCCGTCGACCCCATCGAGAACGAAGAGGACCGTAAGAAGGTGAGGAGAGGGGCGTGTTCTCTGAGACTGACTTCTATCAACCTGCCTCTCAACCTGCTCTCAACCTGCCTCTCACCCTGCTCTCAACCTGCTCTCAACCTGCCTCTCACCCTGCTCTCACCCTGCCTCTCACCCTGCCTCTCACCCTGCCTCTCAACCTGCCTCTCACCCTGCTCTCACCCTGCTCTCACCCTGCTCTCACCCTGCTCTCACCCTGCTCTCACCCTGCTCGCACCCTGCTCGCACCCTGCTCTCACCCTGCCTCTCAACCTGCCTCTCAACCTGCCTCTCAACCTGCCTCTCAACCTGCCTCTCAACCTGCCTCTCAACCTGCCTCTCAACCTGCCTCTCAACCTGCCTCTCAACCTGCCTCTCACCCTGCCTCTCACCCTGACCAGTTTCCATAAATGTCAGTCCAGAACAAAAAGAGAAATCCAGGATAAAAGTTTTAGCCTTTCTATTTGTCACATTTTCTCAGTACAGGTCATTAAGTGACCGCAATCTGAATGTGTGTGTGTGTGTGTGTGTGTGCATGTGTGTGTGCATGTTTGTGCGTGCATACGTACGTGCATGTGAGACCGATGTCTTTATCGACCCCATCTTAAGTAATGTTTTAGTGGCTAATTGGCTCTTACTTAGTCACTTCAGTGCTCTGTTGGCTTTTGCTTTCTCTAGGCGGTGACCAACATAAACACGCTGCTGGACAAGGCTGACCGCGTGTACCACCAGCTCATGGGCCACCGGCCGCAGCTGGAGAGCCTGCTGTCCAAGGTGAACGAGGCGGCTCCGGAGAAGCCACAGGTGAGAGCGGGCGTCGCTTCGGGTGTGGCACTGCCTCCCCCGCCCTTCAACAACAAATGACACCTCATTTTCATAAATCAAAATCCTGACAAATCCCCATTCAGTCCTGCAGGCTTGGAACTGGTTCTCAGTGCGGGATAAAAGAACTGTCATTCAAACGAATGACAATAAACCACTAATTAAATTTCCAGAAAAAATATTTGAGGTGGGAGCCGTGTTGAGCTGTGATGTCTCCACTTTAAAGCATGCAGATGCATGTCGACGGGGTTAAGGCATTGTTCAAAACTCATCGTCTGTTCTTGATTGTGAAACAGGGTGGCCCGTTTAAACGGTTCCTCTCTCCGGCTTCCCTCCCGTTAGTCAAAACATTCCCAATTCTGTGCCTTATCATAAGCTAATACAGTGTGTAGTAGTGTCTGTGGTGTGGTGATTGTTGTACTGAGTGAGGTTTTATGTTCCCA
The DNA here is from genome assembly GCA_022702515.1 of Ilyophis sp. 1 JC-2022. Classification (NCBI taxonomy): domain Eukaryota; kingdom Metazoa; phylum Chordata; class Actinopteri; order Anguilliformes; family Synaphobranchidae; genus Ilyophis; species Ilyophis sp. 1 JC-2022. The sequence goes on along the minus strand of JAKUDI010000219.1, from coordinate 12,309 downwards.
TTCCTGCTCCTATTCTATCTCGATGATCCCAGTGCTTTTCCCGGCATTCCCAGGATGACACGGGCGCCGGGGCGGGTCTGGGAGCGTCTTCGGCCAGTGTCAACCGATACATCCAGCAGCTGGCTCAGGAGTACAGTGGGGACTGCAAGACCTCCTTCGAGGAACTCTCCAAAATCATACAGGTGTGATAGTGTTTGATTTTGTCCCCTCATTCTTGCGTTTTCTGCATTTAATAATGACGTCACATTATTATATTAATGAATAAATCATTTGCTCTGCCGGTCATAAACTAAATTTAGTGAATTCAGATGTGTAATGACGTCTCTGTAGAGTCCATTGATTTGATCTTTTGTATGTTCTAGAATTCTGTATATTCTATTCTTCTGTCTTAATGCAAGACACATTAATTGTATAAATATATTGATTCATTAATTAATTTCTTCTTGTAACTTGTCTGTTCAGTAAAGTAATGTGTGGTTGTATGTATCTAATAGTTTCGACAAGTCTTTTTGGTCTGTTTCAAAGCGTTGAAGGGGTGTGATAATATTTGGTGTAGAGCTGGGTGATATTGGTGTCGTCGTTGTCGTCATCCTCCTTCCAGAAAGTTCTGGCGTCCCGTAAGGAGCTGCTGGAGTACGACCTGCAGCAGAGGGAGGCAGCCACCAAGTCATCGCGCAGCACCGCCCAGCCCACGTTTACCGCCAGCCAGTACCGCGCGCTGTCAGTGCTGGGCTGCGGCCACACGTCCTCCACCAAGTGCTACGGCTGCGCGTCGGCGGTCACGGGCCACTGCATCACGCTGCTGCGCGCCCTGGCCACCAACAGCGCCATCCGCCAGATCCTCGTGCTGCAGGGCCTCATCCGCGAGCTGTTCGAGTACAACCTGCGTCGCGGAACCGGCGCCATGAGAGAGGAGGTCCGCCAGCTGGTGTGTCTGCTGACCAGGTACTGTAAACCCCCTGTCAACGTGCGCGTATACCCCCACGCCCACACGCGTACGTGTCCGTATACACAAACGCAACGCTTGCATAGGCTCAACCACACCCACATGCATACGTACATACACATACCTGAGCATACATGCTCGCTCATATACACACACACGTACACACACGTATACGTACATAGGTACAGTACATACACACATCTGAGCATACACACACGTTTGCGTGTACTCACTCACACAAAAACACGCGGCTTGTATTTTATAGTCTCTTCCTCATATCAGTGTGTTAATGGAATGTAATTTCCGTCTTGCAGAGATCACCCTGACGCCACTCAGCAGATGAATGACCTCATCATTGCCAAAGTGTCAGCTGCACTGAAAGGCCATTGGGCCAACCCTGACCTGGTATGTTTATTCTTCCCTCGTTCCATGCATTCAGTGTGGGGGCAGTGGCCACTTTTAGTCTATCATGCAGTGAAAGGGAATACGCCCCGTAATGATTGGGTGCAGCCTGTGATGCAATGTGTGATGGATTTCACATTTGTGTAAGTCGGTGTTTTGAGCGGGTGGAGTCTGCCGTGACGTTTAGCGGGTGGAGTCTGGAGTTGAATGAGTGGGTGGTCTTGTGTGATAAGTGGGAGGAGTCTGAAGAGTGGCTGTGGCTCTTTTGTCCTCAGGTGAGCAGCCTGCAGTACGAGATGCTGCTGCTGACCGACTCCATTGCCAAGGAGGGAGGCTGCTGGGAGCTACGCCTGCGATGTGGTGAGTGCGGGGCCCAGAGAGCAGGAGTCCCACGGCACCGCCATTGCATATGAACTCTCTCTGCATGCAGTTCTAAAGCAGTGTATTTTACATGGTACTAATGCTGTCTGTATGCAGCCCCTGTACTGTATTTGGTTCTAAAGCTGTCTAAGTGGTTCTAAACCCAGCGTCCTTTATGGTGTTCTAAACCTTTTTTTACCTTTTTTGCATGGGTGCATTTGACCCAAAAATGTAATTGATATGTTTCTACATGCCCGGATTGCTATCTATCCATCCTGGTAGTTTTGCTGAGAACTCACTAGTTTTGTAGATATCTGCTGCAACTCACCTTGACGTCACCCCGATATAATGGACCTCAAAGTTTGTGGCGGCCAAAGCACCAAATATTTACATTCACAACCAACAGCAACATCTCTTTATAAACATAATGACACGGTTACTCACGAACATTTCTACCAAAGTACACCAACTATGTATATATGTGCAAAATCTTAACCAAAGCTCGCCACTATTCTCCGGCTTATGTCAACACAGTGCGCCCTAAAATACTGGCGTGCTTTGGTTGATACTTTGCGGGTACGTAGAAACATATCAAAATTTTATTTTTGGGTGAACTGCCCCTTTAAGTGATTCTGAAACTGTTTTAAGCGGTTCTAAAGTGTTCTTTGTGGTTCTCCCCACTACGCTCAGCTCTCAGTCTGTTCCTCATGGCCGTGAACATTAAAACCCCCGTGGTGGTGGAGAACATCACCCTCATGTGCCTCAGGATCCTGCAGAAGCTCATCAAGCCGCCAGCACCCACTAGCAAGAAGAACAAGGTACAGGGAGGGGCCGCTTAACTGCGCTAATGCCCTGGGACTGGGATTACCAGTGAAACGTAACCTGTGGCTAACACTTCCTAACAAACCGCCGCCTGGCATGCCATGAATGGTTCATTTGGGTGGCGCACCGTTTATGATCAAATGTTAAAACGTGCGAGTTAAAATGGATTAAAGCCTTAATTTCTGTGTTTATCAGGACACTGCTGTTGAATCTCTGACGACTGTGAAGCCCTACAGCAACGAGATTCACGCCCAGGCTCAACTCTGGCTCAAGAAGGATCCAAAGGCTTCGTATGAAGCTTGGAAAAAGTGCCTTCCAGCCAGAGGTGGGGCATCATTAAACTCACGCTATCCTCTATCCTGTGCTTGTGAGGTCTTCGGGATGCGTCTTTTTTGGAGAGCAGGTGTTGTGCTGTGAATACAGGCTAACTGGGTGGGGTTTTTATTGGACGTTTCCAGGTCAGGATGGCGTGTCGAAGCCCCAGAACAAGGCGGAGGTGCGGAAGCAGTACCTGCTGGAGAAGTACGTGTGGAAGTGGAAGCAGTTGATGAGCCGCCGGGGGAAAAGGACGTCGCCCCTCGACCTCAAACTGGGACACAACAACTGGCTGCGGCAGGTAACTGCCCGCGCGGGGTTAACCGGCCCTTTGGCTCCACGGCGCCCCCTAGCGTACCGGGGGGGGGTAATACCGCTCGCTTTGTTCCCCGTAATGAGTCCCGCCCCCTTGTCCAGGTGCTATTCACCCCGGCGACCCAGGCTGCTCGGCAGGCCGCCTGCACCATTGTGGAGGCCCTCACCACCATCCCCAGCCGCAAGCAGCAGGTGCTGGACCTGCTCACCAGGTACGCTGGCTCAGGGTCACAAGCACCACAGTCTGTAAGAAACTGGCAACCCGCCGCCGTGGTTACCCGCAATCCAATCCCACGGGAGGGCAACCTTCTCGTTAGATATGGCCGATCTTTCAGCGTTTATAGTAAAGGCCCAGGCTCCCACAGTCTCTGCTCATATGGTCAATAATACAACAGGACTGTTTTTACCAGCGCCCGGGTGCCATCTGGGCATGTATATGTGTGTATATTAACGCTAGGCTAGCTTGATGTCATGATGGAATCCATACATGTGACCATTGTGAAACCTAGCATGGTACACACACTGTGGTAACTGCACCAGTAGCGATGTGTAAAGACATACAATGGACACACCCACCACGCAGTCACAGAACACTCATTAGCATCCTGTGGGATTTGTGAGGGGCAGCGAGCTTCCAGGTAGAGGTGGTCATGTGACCCGTGTGTTGTGCAGTTACCTGGATGAGCTGAGCATTGCGGGGGAGTGTGCCGCGGAGTACCTGGGGCTGTACCAGAAGCTCATTAAGCCCACCCACTGGAAGGTGTACCTGGCAGCACGGGGGGTCTTGCCCTACATCGGCAACCTCATCACCAAGGTAACCTGGACATTTAGCGGCTTCAAGCAGGATCCAAGCCTCTAGACCACTGAATCATTATAAAATGAACTGCCCGTTTTACTCGCGTTCTGTTGGGGCTTTGCTGAAGTGTTTTCGCGGTGCCGTTGGCTCAGTCGTTGCGTCTCTCGTTCCCAGGAAATCGCTCACCTGCTGGCCCTAGAGGAAGCGACGCTGAGCACAGACCTGCAGCAGGGCTACGCTCTGAAGAGCCTGACAGGTGAGTTATCATGCTCAGGGAATCTCACATAGCCCTGCAGTTGTGGGGCAAAGACCCAGTTACTCCGTGGTATTGCTGTGCCGTGGTTATCTAATGCACTTCATTAGCAGTCTTAAGTCGGTGACTTTGAAAGCAACCCGAGAACATGACAAACCAATGAATGATGCCCACCTGTACACATTTTACACACTTTGATTAGCATGTATAATATTACTTTAATATAACTAATACCTTATCAATCAGTTCTACTTCCTGGGGAGTAGCACGAGTAGTAGCAGTAGTAGTAGCAGTAGCAGCAGTGGTAGTGGTAGTAGTAGTGGTAGTATGTCTGTGGCCTGGAGTGTGTGTCTGTGCCATGCCCCGCTCTCTGACCCCTGTGCGTGTGGGTCCCTGTGCTCTGCGTCCCCACTCTGACCCCTGTGCGTGTGGGTCCCTGCTCTCTGCGTCCCCGCTCTCTGACCCCGGTGTGTGTGCGCCCCTGCTCTCTGCGTCCCCGCTCTCTGACCCCTGTGCGCCCCTGCTCTTTGCGTCTCCGCTCTCTGACCCCTGTGTGTGCGCGCCCCCGCTCTCTGCGTCCCCGCTCTCTGCGCCCCTGCACTCTGCGTCCCTGCTCTCTGACCCCTGTGCGCCCCTGCGCTCTGCGTCCCCGCTCTCTGACCCCTGTGCGTGTGCGTCCCTGCGCTCTGCGTCCCCGCTCTCTGACCCCTGCACTCTGCGCCCCTGCTCTCTGCGTCCCTGCTCTCTGACCCCTGTGTGTGTGCGTCCCTGCGCTCTGCGTCCCCGCTCTCTGACCCCTGTGCGCCCCTGCGCTCTGCGTCCCCGCTCTCTGACCCCTGTGCGTGTGCGTCCCTGCGCTCTGCGTCCCTGCTCTCTGACCCCTGTGTGTGTGCGTCCCTGCGCTCTGCGTCCCCGCTCTCTGACCCCTGTGCGTGTGCGTCCCTGCGCTCTGCGTCCCTGCTCTCTGACTCCGGTGTGTGTGCGCCCCTGCTCTCTGCGTCCCCGCTCTCTGACCCCGGTGTGTGTGCGCCCCTGCTCTCTGCGTCCCCGCTCTCTGACCCCTGTGCGCCCCTGCTCTCTGCATCTCCGCTCTCTGACCCCTGTGTGTGCGCGCCCCCGCTCTCTGCGTCCCCGCTCTCTGCGCCCCTGCACTCTGCGTCCCTGCTCTCTGACCCCTGTGCGCCCCTGCGCTCTGCGTCCCCGCTCTCTGACCCCTGTGCGTGTGCGTCCCTGCGCTCTGCATCCCCGCTCTCTGACCCCTGCACTCTGCGCCCCTGCTCTCTGCGTCCCTGCTCTCTGACCCCTGTGTGTGTGCGTCCCTGCGCTCTGCGTCCCCGCTCTCTGACCCCTGTGCGCCCCTGCGCTCTGCGTCCCCGCTCTCTGACCCCTGTGCGTCCCTGCGCTCTGCGTCCCTGCTCTCTGACCCCTGTGCTCTGCGTGCCTGCTCTCTGTGTCCCCGCTCTCTGACCCCTGCACTCTGCGTCCCAGCTCTCTGACCCCTGTGTGTGTGCGTCCCGCAGGCCTGCTGTCCTCCTTTGTGGAGGTGGAATCCATAAAGCGTCACTTTAAGAGCCGGCTGGTGGGCACGGTACTCAACGGGTACTTGTGTCTGCGGAAGCTGGTGGTGCAGCGGACCAAGCTGATCGACGAGACGCAGGACATGCTGCTGGAAATGCTGGAGGACATGACCACAGGTGAGCCGGTCGCCACGCGCCCAGGTAACGCACCTGTGAGACACGCCCAGGTAACGCACCTGTGAGACACGCCCAGGTAACGCACCTATGTGAGACGCGCCCAGGTAACACACCTGTGTGACACACGTTCAGGTAACACACCTGTGTGACACACGCCCAGGTAACACACCTGTGTGAGACGTGCCCAGGTAACGCACATATGAGACGCCCCCGGGTAAAGCGCCTGTGTGAGCTGCGCCCCGGTAACGCACATGTGTGAGACACGCCCTGACGCTGTCCCCTCCTGCAGGTACAGAGTCGGAAACAAAGGCCTTCATGGCAGTGTGCATCGAGACGGCCAAGCGCTACAACCTGGACGACTACAGAACGCCTGTGTTCATCTTCGAAAGGCTGTGCAGCATCATCTACCCTGTGAGTGGCCACACCTTCCTACTTACTACTATTATTAATTATAATGCTAATATTAAATAGTCATCATCGTCATTATATTTGCGATACGAAGCAGCTCAGGGTGTATTCTCAGGTGAGAATTTAGAGACTGGAGCCCTCCCCGCTCAGACCGCGCCTCTCCCTCACCTGACCCCCTGTCCTGGTCTCCTTCTCAGGAGGAGAACGAGGTCACTGAGTTCTTTGTAACGCTGGAGAAAGACCCCCAGCAGGAGGACTTCCTGCAGGGCCGCATGCCAGGGAATCCCTACAGCAGCAACGAGCCGGGCATCGGCCCCCTGATGAGAGACATCAAGAACAAGATCTGCCAGGACTGCGACCTGGTGGCTCTGCTGGAGGATGACAGCGGCATGGAGGTACAGCACCATCACCCAACAATGACCTACAGCCCCACCCCCTGAATGACCTACAGCCCCACCCCCTGAATGACCTACAGCCCCACCCCCTGAATGACCTACAGCCCCACCCCCTGAATGACCTACAGCCCCACCCCCTGAATGACCTACAGCCCCACCCCCTGAATGACCTACAGCCCCACCCCCTGAATGACCTCCAGCCCCACCCCCTGAATGACCTACAGCCCCGCCCCTAAATGTCCTACAGCCCCGCCCCTGAATGTCCTACAGCCCCGCCCCTGAATGTCCTACAGCCCTGCCCCCTGAATGACCTACAGCCCCACCCCCTGAATGACCTACAGCCCCACCCCCTGAATGACCTACAGCCCCGCCCCTAAATGTAATACAGCCCCGCCCCTAAATGTCCTCCAGCCCCTTTCGTTAGCAGAGAGCTGAACTTGACCACTTTATCCAGTGGACTGCCCAATGAAAAGATCTGGTTGGCATCATGTACTTGACACATTTAAAGACAGGCGCGACGCATTTAAAGATGGTACTTAAATGAATGAGAGTGCATGCTTTTCTCCAATGGCTTTAATATATGAGGAATATTTTCATGACGGGATGTGATAGGATAAGAAAATGATTGAGTACTATAAGTTTTGATAAAATTTAAAATTGGATCTTAAAAATAGGTGCATCTGCTGTTCTGTATATGTTTTAGTACTTGCATATATCGTATTGTGCACTCATCTTGTGCAGAATAAAGAAAATTTTAAAAAGCATTTATTTTTCATATTTTTGACAAAGAAGATGATTTCATCAGCAACAAGCTAAGTGAATCAGCCAATCATGTTTAAGCCCGTCAGGATCCCGTGCAGTTCACCCTCTGCACAGCTGCCAAGGACGTTTCTTTTGATTCCGACGCCTGTTGTTATAATGGATCTTAATGGGTGAAGCTTTACAAAGTATTATTCTTATTTAAGCTCTTTTTATGTCACCCCTCCCTTTAGCTGCTCGTGAACAACAAGATAATAAGCCTGGATCTGTCTGTGGCCGAGGTGTACAAGAAGGTGTGGTGTCCCACCAATGAGGTAACTGCTGTCAGAGTACTTGATATGTTTGATCCTCTTGTGTAGACCACAGAATGCTACTAAATTGAAATGAATAAAGAGTATTGTATGTGCTCCGGATATTATGTTACAGGGTTCTGTCTTTCGTCTTTCTTTCTCTCTCTCTCTCTCTCTCTCTCTTTCTCTTTCTACCTCATTCACTCAGTCGATCCTCTTTTCAAAATTAAGCTTTGTGTAACCGCGTAATTCCACTGCTGATATGATGGCTTGTTTCCCAGGGAGAGCCAATGAGAATCATCTACCGCATGAGGGGTCTTCTGGGCGATGCCACTGAGGAATTCATCGAGTCCCTGGACTCCACGACAGGTACTGCACGTCACCCAGAGTGGCTTAGTGTGATTTTCAGTTTTCCATGTTCATCTCTCAAAATGGAGGCTATTCCCAGTTTTACCATTCAAAAGTGTTGATCCTGCCTTCTTTCCGTCAGTGACGGAGTTAAAAAGTATGTAGTATCTGGCAGTTGGGAGGTTGTCGTTAGAGATGAATAGTTTGTGGTGGGAGGTGTAAGGCATGTCTTGTAATTATGATTGAGCTGGCAGAATATTACTTTCAGCCACATCTCTCATTATTGCTGTCATAAAACTGTAACGTTTAACTGTACATTTGTTTTGACAAGCAACAGACCGGGCAAGACCCGTCATGTAGGATTGGATAATGTTTTTCTTATCTCCACAGTGTACTTTAGTCACCCTTATTTTCCCCTAAAGGAAGTAATGACTCTATAATGATTTGTTTATGCTGTATGCTTCATAAAATGTACTTGTTATGATATTGACGTTGTGCTTAGCATTTTGGGGGAATTGTATGTACTTTTGTGCCGAGTTATTTGTGTATTAAGTGCTGTTTTGTGTCTACAGATGAAGAGGAGGATGATGAGGAGGTGTACAAGATGGCGGGTGTGATGGCGCAGTGTGGCGGCTTAGAGTGCATGCTTCACAGGCTATCCGGAATCAAGGACTTCAAACAGGGCCGACACCTCCTCACTGTGAGTGGGAGAAACACTTTGACAAACCCACACCCGCCACCCCTGGAGTCAGCCCTCCACTCATCCCAGCTGTATTTTCTTTGCATGCTCACGGTCTTAAATTACTGGCTTAAAATCGGGGGTAGAGAAACACAAGTTAAGAAGATTTGACAAGACAAGCCTTAGCATTTGACATAAACGTATATCCTGCTTTGTGTGGACACATATATGCCAATATGTAAACATTAACATCTGTACATGTATGTTCACATAGGCACATTCACTCAATTACTGACGCAGAGAAATGTGAATCTCGCCACTGATAACGGTCTGCCCTGCCTCCCTCTCTAGGTCTTGCTGAAGCTGTTTAGCTACTGTGTGAAAGTGAAGATTAACCGGCAGCAACTGGTCAAGCCGGAGATGAACACGCTGAATGTCATGCTGGGCACTCTCAACCTGGTGAGAAACCTCATTCCTGTCACCTTAGTGACAGACCTGCCCTCCTACTAAAGAACTGCGCCAAACAGTGAGATGTGTCCCCTCTGAACTGAAGTAAACTAGGAGTACCGTATGGAGTTCCTCAAGGTTCTGTTCTTGGGACCCTTGACCATTACATTGTGCTTAGGGCTGGATGCCAGATGTTTCCGAAGCCCTGCCTTGGTGCATATTAGTATACTTATGTTTAACTTAAATACGGCCAGTGCCTTAGTTTTCTGCCTCATTATGCACTGACAACAGGGTGAATTTCTTCACGTGGAGTTATTAAACCATGGAACAGTTTAACTGGACTCGTAGTAAGGACAGAAATCCGAGACCAGGATTGTCACAGTGCTAGATTCACTCCAGACTATAGAGCAAATTTTGTAAGCTGAGATGGGCTAAGTGCCCTGATCTCATCATTAAATTCTCTTCATTGTTATGCACTTCCTTATCATGTATTTTATATTTGAAATGAGAGGAGTACTGAATCTTTAGTAATATATTTAGGGCTTTTCAGCTTTATTGGAGAATAAAGTTTAGAGAGACTGTAAGAATGGGAGCGAGAGTGAGGGAGAGACATGCGGTAAGGGTCGTGCGGACTGATATGAACCTCTGACGTCACTCGCAATGCGCATGTGGACGGTGCTCGACAGGCTACGCCGCGAGCCACCCAGGAGTACTGAAGCTTTGTGTGCGTCTCTCTCTCTGTGTGCTGTAGGCTCTGGTGGCAGAGCAAGAGAGTAAGGACAGTGGAGGAGCCTCGATAGCCGAGCAGGTCCTCAGCATTATGGAGATCATCCTGGACGAGGCGAACGCTGAGACCGTGTCCGAAGACAAGGTGAGCTCCAGGGCACTGCAGTGACCACTGATCACCTGACACCGACCGCTTATGAGTATCAATAATGACATACAAATGAAAGGAAAACTCTAATCTGTCTGGTTATTTGTTCACACACAGATTGATCCATTCATCTTTTATGAGTAATATCTTGTGAAAGTCAGCATAATGCGAATGAAATGGAATAAGTCACTCACATGCAGTGGGAGGGGCTTTGTCATAGGCCTTGACCTTTGACTCTATTTCCCCCCCCGTGTCCTAGGGTAACCTGCTGCTTACGGGTGACAAGGACCAGCTGGTGATGCTGCTGGACCAGATCAACACGCCGTTTGTGCGCTCGAACCCTAGCGTGCTGCAGGGTCTACTGAGGATTATTCCCTATCTGTCGTTCGGGGAGCTGGAGAAGATGCACATCCTGGTGGAGCGATTTAAGCCCTGCTGCAGCTTCGACAAGTACGCCTCCGCAACCAATCGCAGTTCTGTAACAATTCCACCGATCGCAGTCCGCCATTCACAATTCTGTCCATTACAGCTTCGACAAGTATGCCTCTGCAACCAATCGCAGTTCTGTTACAATTCCACCAATCACAGTTCGGTTACAAGTCCGCCATTCACAATTCTGTCCATTACAGCTTCGACAAGTACGCCTCCGCAACCAATCGCAGTTCTGTTACAATTCCACCATTCACAGTTCGGTTACAAGTCTACCATTCACAATTCTTTCCATTGCAGCTTCGACAAGTACGCCTCTTCCACTGACCAAAATGTTACCAATCACTGTTCTGTTACAAGTCTGCCATTCACAATTCTTTCCATTATAATTCTGCCAGTCACGCTGCTGTTGTGAGATGCCAAATCTCTCTAATTTGTTTGCAGTCAGTGTACTGAAACGAAAGCTCTTAAATAACTTTTTCTGTTTAATTGCAGTCCAAAGCGTTTATCTTAGATTTGTCTTCAGAGTGGCTATATAAAATATGTGATCGTAACTGTTCTCTAGATTTGCCTTAGCAATCGAGCAGTAAACAACCCTTTGTCCAGCTCTTTAACTGTGTCACTTGTGCCAGTGCTGTCCTGCATTAAATTAATGTGGCTTAGTACCTGTAGATATAATGCTGGCCTAGATGAATGAATCAATATTGTAATGAACCTAAGAACACATTTCTGATTTTTACCAGTAGGCTGCTCACTGAATTTTACAATATCTCACTGTTTTATCTGATGTACCTGCAGGTGGGTGTGACAGCTGGTTTCTGTTAGCGTGCACCAGCTTTATGACAAAGCTAAAGTTAGCCCTCTTCTGCAATGTGCACTCATTCACCCCAACAGGAAAGACGCTGGAAAAGCACCTGGAACCAGAACTTCCTGGTTCTAGCTCACTCATTGGAAGATGTGGTCAGGGAGGTACTGCAGCACACAGTGGGCTTGCCATGCCTAATCCACAAGCTGTGTTCTCCAACAGGTACGACGAGGAGCACAGTCCCGACGACAAGGTCTTCCTGGACTGCTTCTGTAAGATCGCCGCAGGCATCAAGAACAACAGCAACGGCCATCAGCTCAAAGATCTCATACTTCAGAAGGGAATTACCCAGAGTGCTTTGGACTACATGAAGAAGCATATCCCCAGTGCCAAAAAGTAAACGATCTTTCGTGACGCATTTACCCACTTGAATTTTAAAGTGGGGGGAAACATCTGTGCATTAACACCGCATACTGAATAGGCACATTTTAATGTTGAATGTTAATGAGCCAGGTGTAATGTTTAGTGTGGAATGGGCAAGGTGTTGAGTGGATCAGTGAAACTGTACTTTTCTCTTGCCCAGTTTGGACGCTGATGTGTGGAAGAAGTTCCAGTCCCGCCCCGCCCTCCCCTTCATCCTTAGACTGCTCCGCGGCCTGGCTACCCAGCACCCCCCCACGCAGGTACGCACTCACACACAACCCAGCACCCCCCCCCCCACACAGGTACACACGTACACCACCCAGAATACCCTCCCACAGGTGCACACGCATGCAAGCATGCACACACGCACAAACACATTCTCTCACACACACACACACACACACACACACACGCACGTGTTCATACACACTGCACGCACCACGGTCTCCACAGGCCTGTCCAGGTCTGTAGCTGTGCCTTATTTACCTTTCTCCGCGTGTCCCCAGATGCTGATTGGGACAGACTCCGTCACCAACCTGCACAAGCTGG
>JAKUDI010000218.1:0-11227 GCA_022702515.1 Ilyophis sp. 1 JC-2022 | reverse complement strand
GCGTCAGGGACAGCTGATGTTGCTAGTATTCACCCTATGTGGGGTATGCTGTTAACGGTCAGCAGGGACAGCTGATGTTGCTAGTATTCACCCTATGTGGGGTATGCTGTTAACGGTCAGCAGGGACAGCTGATGTTGCTAGTATTCACCCTATGTGGGGTATGCTGTTAACGGTCAGCAGGGACAGCTGATGTTGCTAGTATTCACCCTATGTGGGGTATGCTGTTAACGGTCAGCAGGGACAGCTGATGTTGCTAGTATTCACCCTATGTGGGGTATGCTGTTAACGGTCACAGGGACAGCTGATGTTGCTAGTATTCACCCTATGTGGGGTATGCTGTTAACGGTCAGCAGGGACAGCTGATGTTGCTAGTATTCACCCTATGTGGGGTATGCTGTTAACGGTCAGCTGATGTTGCTAGTATTCACCCTATGTGGGGTATGCTGTTAACGGTCAGCAGAGACAGCTGATGTTGCTAGTATTCACCCTATGTGGGGTATGCTGTTAACGGTCAGCAGGGACAGCTGATGTTGCTAGTATTCACCCTATGTGGGGTATGCTGTTAACGGTCAGCAGGGACAGCTGATGTTGCTAGTATTCACCCTATGTGGGGTATGCTGTTAACGGTCACAGAGACAGCTGATGTTGCTAGTATTCACCCTATGTGGGGTATGCTGTTAACGGTCAGCAGGGACAGCTGATGTTGCTAGTATTCACCCTATGTGGGGTATGCTGTTAACGGTCAGCTGATGTTGCTAGTATTCACCCTATGTGGGGTATGCTGTTAACGGTCACAGGGACAGCTGATGTTGCTAGTATTCACCCTATGTGGGGTATGCTGTTAACGGTCAGCAGGGACAGCTGATGTTGCTAGTATTCACCCTATGTGGGGTATGCTGTTAACGGTCAGCAGGGACAGCTGATGTTGCTAGTATTCACCCTATGTGGGGTATGCTGTTAACGGTCAGCAGGGACAGCTGATGTTGCTAGTATTCACCCTATGTGGGGTATGCTGTTAACGGTCAGCAGGGACAGCTGATGTTGCTAGTATTCACCCTATGTGGGGTATGCTGTTAACGGTCACAGGGACAGCTGATGTTGCTAGTATTCACCCTATGTGGGGTATGCTGTTAACGGTCACAGGGACAGCTGATGTTGCTAGTATTCACCCTATGTGGGGTATGCTGTTAACGGTCAGCAGGGACAGCTGATGTTGCTAGTATTCACCCTATGTGGGGTATGCTGTTAACGGTCAGCTGATGTTGCTAGTATTCACCCTATGTGGGGTATGCTGTTAACGGTCAGCAGGGACAGCTGATGTTGCTAGTATTCACCCAATGTGGGGTATGCTGTTAACGGTCACAGGGACAGCTGATGTTGCTAGTATTCACCCTATGTGGGGTATGCTGTTAACGGTCACAGGGACAGCTGATGTTGCTAGTATTCACCCTATGTGGGGTATGCTGTTAACGGTCACAGGGACAGCTGATGTTGCTAGTATTCACCCTATGTGGGGTATGCTGTTAACGGTCAGCAGGGACAGCTGATGTTGCTAGTATTCACCCTATGTGGGGTATGCTGTTAACGGTCAGCAGGGACAGCTGATGTTGCTAGTATTCACCCTATGTGGGGTATGCTGTTAACGGTCAGCAGGGACAGCTGATGTTGCTAGTATTCACCCTATGTGGGGTATGCTGTTAACGGTCAGCAGGGACAGCTGATGTTGCTAGTATTCACCCTATGTGGGGTATGCTGTTAACGGTCAGCAGGGACAGCTGATGTTGCTAGTATTCACCCTATGTGGGGTATGCTGTTAACGGTCAGCAGGGACAGCTGATGTTGCTAGTATTCACCCTATGTGGGGTATGCTGTTAACGGTCAGCAGGGACAGCTGATGTTGCTAGTATTCACCCTATGTGGGGTATGCTGTTAACGGTCAGCAGGGACAGCTGATGTTGCTAGTATTCACCCTATGTGGGGTATGCTGTTAACGGTCAGCAGGGACAGCTGATGTTGCTAGTATTCACCCTATGTGGGGTATGCTGTTAACGGTCAGCAGGGACAGCTGATGTTGCTAGTATTCACCCTATGTGGGGTATGCTGTTAACGGTCAGCTGATGTTGCTAGTATTCACCCTATGTGGGGTATGCTGTTAACGGTCAGCAGGGACAGCTGATGTTGCTAGTATTCACCCTATGTGGGGTATGCTGTTAACGGTCACAGGGACAGCTGATGTTGCTAGTATTCACCCTATGTGGGGTATGCTGTTAACGGTCAGCAGGGACAGCTGATGTTGCTAGTATTCACCCTATGTGGGGTATGCTGTTAACGGTCAGCAGGGACAGCTGATGTTGCTAGTATTCACCCTATGTGGGGTATGCTGTTAACGGTCAGCAGGGACAGCTGATGTTGCTAGTATTCACCCTATGTGGGGTATGCTGTTAACGGTCAGCAGGGACAGCTGATGTTGCTAGTATTCACCCTATGTGGGGTATGCTGTTAACGGTCAGCAGGGACAGCTGATGTTGCTAGTATTCACCCTATGTGGGGTATGCTGTTAACGGTCAGCAGGGACAGCTGATGTTGCTAGTATTCACCCTATGTGGGGTATGCTGTTAACGGTCAGCAGGGACAGCTGATGTTGCTAGTATTCACCCTATGTGGGGTATGCTGTTAACGGTCAGCAGGGACAGCTGATGTTGCTAGTATTCACCCTATGTGGGGTATGCTGTTAACGGTCAGCAGGGACAGCTGATGTTGCTAGTATTCACCCTATGTGGGGTATGCTGTTAACGGTCACAGGGACAGCTGATGTTGCTAGTATTCACCCTATGTGGGGTATGCTGTTAACGGTCAGCAGGGACAGCTGATGTTGCTAGTATTCACCCTATGTGGGGTATGCTGTTAACGGTCAGCAGGGACAGCTGATGTTGCTAGTATTCACCCTATGTGGGGTATGCTGTTAACGGTCAGCTGATGTTGCTAGTATTCACCCTATGTGGGGTATGCTGTTAACGGTCAGCAGGGACAGCTGATGTTGCTAGTATTCACCCTATGTGGGGTATGCTGTTAACGGTCAGCAGGGACAGCTGATGTTGCTAGTATTCACCCTATGTGGGGTATGCTGTTAACGGTCAGCAGGGACAGCTGATGTTGCTAGTATTCACCCTATGTGGGGTATGCTGTTAACGGTCAGCAGGGACAGCTGATGTTGCTAGTATTCACCCTATGTGGGGTATGCTGTTAACGGTCAGCAGGGACAGCTGATGTTGCTAGTATTCACCCTATGTGGGGTATGCTGTTAACGGTCAGCAGGGACAGCTGATGTTGCTAGTATTCACCCTATGTGGGGTATGCTGTTAACGGTCAGCAGGGACAGCTGATGTTGCTAGTATTCACCCTATGTGGGGTATGCTGTTAACGGTCAGCAGGGACAGCTGATGTTGCTAGTATTCACCCTATGTGGGGTATGCTGTTAACGGTCAGCAGGGACAGCTGATGTTGCTAGTATTCACCCTATGTGGGGTATGCTGTTAACGGTCAGCTGATGTTGCTAGTATTCACCCTATGTGGGGTATGCTGTTAACGGTCAGCAGGGACAGCTGATGTTGCTAGTATTCACCCTATGTGGGGTATGCTGTTAACGGTCACAGGGACAGCTGATGTTGCTAGTATTCACCCTATGTGGGGTATGCTGTTAACGGTCAGCAGGGACAGCTGATGTTGCTAGTATTCACCCTATGTGGGGTATGCTGTTAACGGTCAGCAGGGACAGCTGATGTTGCTAGTATTCACCCTATGTGGGGTATGCTGTTAACGGTCAGCAGGGACAGCTGATGTTGCTAGTATTCACCCTATGTGGGGTATGCTGTTAACGGTCAGCAGGGACAGCTGATGTTGCTAGTATTCACCCTATGTGGGGTATGCTGTTAACGGTCAGCAGGGACAGCTGATGTTGCTAGTATTCACCCTATGTGGGGTATGCTGTTAACGGTCAGCAGGGACAGCTGATGTTGCTAGTATTCACCCTATGTGGGGTATGCTGTTAACGGTCAGCAGGGACAGCTGATGTTGCTAGTATTCACCCTATGTGGGGTATGCTGTTAACGGTCAGCAGGGACAGCTGATGTTGCTAGTATTCACCCTATGTGGGGTATGCTGTTAACGGTCAGCAGGGACAGCTGATGTTGCTAGTATTCACCCTATGTGGGGTATGCTGTTAACGGTCACAGGGACAGCTGATGTTGCTAGTATTCACCCTATGTGGGGTATGCTGTTAACGGTCAGCAGGGACAGCTGATGTTGCTAGTATTCACCCTATGTGGGGTATGCTGTTAACGGTCAGCAGGGACAGCTGATGTTGCTAGTATTCACCCTATGTGGGGTATGCTGTTAACGGTCAGCTGATGTTGCTAGTATTCACCCTATGTGGGGTATGCTGTTAACGGTCAGCAGGGACAGCTGATGTTGCTAGTATTCACCCAATGTGGGGTATGCTGTTAACGGTCACAGGGACAGCTGATGTTGCTAGTATTCACCCTATGTGGGGTATGCTGTTAACGGTCAGCAGGGACAGCTGATGTTGCTAGTATTCACCCTATGTGGGGTATGCTGTTAACGGTCAGCAGGGACAGCTGATGTTGCTAGTATTCACCCTATGTGGGGTATGCTGTTAACGGTCAGCAGGGACAGCTGATGTTGCTAGTATTCACCCTATGTGGGGTATGCTGTTAACGGTCAGCAGGGACAGCTGATGTTGCTAGTATTCACCCTATGTGGGGTATGCTGTTAACGGTCAGCAGGGACAGCTGATGTTGCTAGTATTCACCCTATGTGGGGTATGCTGTTAACGGTCAGCAGGGACAGCTGATGTTGCTAGTATTCACCCTATGTGGGGTATGCTGTTAACGGTCAGCAGGGACAGCTGATGTTGCTAGTATTCACCCTATGTGGGGTATGCTGTTAACGGTCAGCAGGGACAGCTGATGTTGCTAGTATTCACCCTATGTGGGGTATGCTGTTAACGGTCAGCAGGGACAGCTGATGTTGCTAGTATTCACCCTATGTGGGGTATGCTGTTAACGGTCAGCAGGGACAGCTGATGTTGCTAGTATTCACCCTATGTGGGGTATGCTGTTAACGGTCAGCAGGGACAGCTGATGTTGCTAGTATTCACCCTATGTGGGGTATGCTGTTAACGGTCAGCAGGGACAGCTGATGTTGCTAGTATTCACCCTATGTGGGGTATGCTGTTAACGGTCAGCAGGGACAGCTGATGTTGCTAGTATTCACCCTATGTGGGGTATGCTGTTAACGGTCAGCAGGGACAGCTGATGTTGCTAGTATTCACCCTATGTGGGGTATGCTGTTAACGGTCAGCAGGGACAGCTGATGTTGCTAGTATTCACCCTATGTGGGGTATGCTGTTAACGGTCACAGGGACAGCTGATGTTGCTAGTATTCACCCTATGTGGGGTATGCTGTTAACGGTCAGCAGGGACAGCTGATGTTGCTAGTATTCACCCTATGTGGGGTATGCTGTTAACGGTCAGCAGGGACAGCTGATGTTGCTAGTATTCACCCTATGTGGGGTATGCTGTTAACGGTCAGCAGGGACAGCTGATGTTGCTAGTATTCACCCTATGTGGGGTATGCTGTTAACGGTCAGCTGATGTTGCTAGTATTCACCCTATGTGGGGTATGCTGTTAACGGTCAGCAGGGACAGCTGATGTTGCTAGTATTCACCCTATGTGGGGTATGCTGTTAACGGTCAGCTGATGTTGCTAGTATTCACCCTATGTGGGGTATGCTGTTAACGGTCAGCAGGGACAGCTGATGTTGCTAGTATTCACCCTATGTGGGGTATGCTGTTAACGGTCACAGGGACAGCTGATGTTGCTAGTATTCACCCTATGTGGGGTATGCTGTTAACGGTCAGCAGGGACAGCTGATGTTGCTAGTATTCACCCTATGTGGGGTATGCTGTTAACGGTCAGCAGGGACAGCTGATGTTGCTAGTATTCACCCTATGTGGGGTATGCTGTTAACGGTCAGCAGGGACAGCTGATGTTGCTAGTATTCACCCTATGTGGGGTATGCTGTTAACGGTCAGCAGGGACAGCTGATGTTGCTAGTATTCACCCTATGTGGGGTATGCTGTTAACGGTCAGCAGGGACAGCTGATGTTGCTAGTATTCACCCTATGTGGGGTATGCTGTTAACGGTCAGCAGGGACAGCTGATGTTGCTAGTATTCACCCTATGTGGGGTATGCTGTTAACGGTCAGCAGGGACAGCTGATGTTGCTAGTATTCACCCTATGTGGGGTATGCTGTTAACGGTCAGCAGGGACAGCTGATGTTGCTAGTATTCACCCTATGTGGGGTATGCTGTTAACGGTCAGCAGGGACAGCTGATGTTGCTAGTATTCACCCTATGTGGGGTATGCTGTTAACGGTCAGCAGGGACAGCTGATGTTGCTAGTATTCACCCTATGTGGGGTATGCTGTTAACGGTCAGCTGATGTTGCTAGTATTCACCCTATGTGGGGTATGCTGTTAACGGTCAGCAGGGACAGCTGATGTTGCTAGTATTCACCCTATGTGGGGTATGCTGTTAACGGTCAGCAGGGACAGCTGATGTTGCTAGTATTCACCCTATGTGGGGTATGCTGTTAACGGTCAGCAGGGACAGCTGATGTTGCTAGTATTCACCCTATGTGGGGTATGCTGTTAACGGTCAGCAGGGACAGCTGATGTTGCTAGTATTCACCCTATGTGGGGTATGCTGTTAACGGTCAGCTGATGTTGCTAGTATTCACCCTATGTGGGGTATGCTGTTAACGGTCAGCAGGGACAGCTGATGTTGCTAGTATTCACCCTATGTGGGGTATGCTGTTAACGGTCACAGGGACAGCTGATGTTGCTAGTATTCACCCTATGTGGGGTATGCTGTTAACGGTCAGCAGGGACAGCTGATGTTGCTAGTATTCACCCTATGTGGGGTATGCTGTTAACGGTCAGCAGGGACAGCTGATGTTGCTAGTATTCACCCTATGTGGGGTATGCTGTTAACGGTCAGCAGGGACAGCTGATGTTGCTAGTATTCACCCTATGTGGGGTATGCTGTTAACGGTCAGCAGGGACAGCTGATGTTGCTAGTATTCACCCTATGTGGGGTATGCTGTTAACGGTCAGCAGGGACAGCTGATGTTGCTAGTATTCACCCTATGTGGGGTATGCTGTTAACGGTCAGCAGGGACAGCTGATGTTGCTAGTATTCACCCTATGTGGGGTATGCTGTTAACGGTCAGCAGGGACAGCTGATGTTGCTAGTATTCACCCTATGTGGGGTATGCTGTTAACGGTCAGCAGGGACAGCTGATGTTGCTAGTATTCACCCTATGTGGGGTATGCTGTTAACGGTCAGCAGGGACAGCTGATGTTGCTAGTATTCACCCTATGTGGGGTATGCTGTTAACGGTCAGCTGATGTTGCTAGTATTCACCCTATGTGGGGTATGCTGTTAACGGTCAGCAGGGACAGCTGATGTTGCTAGTATTCACCCTATGTGGGGTATGCTGTTAACGGTCAGCAGGGACAGCTGATGTTGCTAGTATTCACCCTATGTGGGGTATGCTGTTAACGGTCAGCAGGGACAGCTGATGTTGCTAGTATTCACCCTATGTGGGGTATGCTGTTAACGGTCAGCAGGGACAGCTGATGTTGCTAGTATTCACCCTATGTGGGGTATGCTGTTAACGGTCAGCAGGGACAGCTGATGTTGCTAGTATTCACCCTATGTGGGGTATGCTGTTAACGGTCAGCAGGGACAGCTGATGTTGCTAGTATTCACCCTATGTGGGGTATGCTGTTAACGGTCAGCAGGGACAGCTGATGTTGCTAGTATTCACCCTATGTGGGGTATGCTGTTAACGGTCAGCAGGGACAGCTGATGTTGCTAGTATTCACCCTATGTGGGGTATGCTGTTAACGGTCAGCAGGGACAGCTGATGTTGCTAGTATTCACCCTATGTGGGGTATGCTGTTAACGGTCAGCAGGGACAGCTGATGTTGCTAGTATTCACCCTATGTGGGGTATGCTGTTAACGGTCAGCAGGGACAGCTGATGTTGCTAGTATTCACCCTATGTGGGGTATGCTGTTAACGGTCAGCAGGGACAGCTGATGTTGCTAGTATTCACCCTATGTGGGGTATGCTGTTAACGGTCAGCAGGGACAGCTGATGTTGCTAGTATTCACCCTATGTGGGGTATGCTGTTAACGGTCAGCAGGGACAGCTGATGTTGCTAGTATTCACCCTATGTGGGGTATGCTGTTAACGGTCAGCAGGGACAGCTGATGTTGCTAGTATTCACCCTATGTGGGGTATGCTGTTAACGGTCAGCAGGGACAGCTGATGTTGCTAGTATTCACCCTATGTGGGGTATGCTGTTAACGGTCAGCAGGGACAGCTGATGTTGCTAGTATTCACCCTATGTGGGGTATGCTGTTAACGGTCAGCAGGGACAGCTGATGTTGCTAGTATTCACCCTATGTGGGGTATGCTGTTAACGGTCAGCAGGGACAGCTGATGTTGCTAGTATTCACCCTATGTGGGGTATGCTGTTAACGGTCAGCTGATGTTGCTAGTATTCACCCTATGTGGGGTATGCTGTTAACGGTCAGCAGGGACAGCTGATGTTGCTAGTATTCACCCAATGTGGGGTATGCTGTTAACGGTCACAGGGACAGCTGATGTTGCTAGTATTCACCCTATGTGGGGTATGCTGTTAACGGTCAGCAGGGACAGCTGATGTTGCTAGTATTCACCCTATGTGGGGTATGCTGTTAACGGTCAGCAGGGACAGCTGATGTTGCTAGTATTCACCCTATGTGGGGTATGCTGTTAACGGTCAGCAGGGACAGCTGATGTTGCTAGTATTCACCCTATGTGGGGTATGCTGTTAACGGTCAGCAGGGACAGCTGATGTTGCTAGTATTCACCCTATGTGGGGTATGCTGTTAACGGTCAGCAGGGACAGCTGATGTTGCTAGTATTCACCCTATGTGGGGTATGCTGTTAACGGTCAGCAGGGACAGCTGATGTTGCTAGTATTCACCCTATGTGGGGTATGCTGTTAACGGTCAGCTGATGTTGCTAGTATTCACCCTATGTGGGGTATGCTGTTAACGGTCAGCAGGGACAGCTGATGTTGCTAGTATTCACCCTATGTGGGGTATGCTGTTAACGGTCACAGGGACAGCTGATGTTGCTAGTATTCACCCTATGTGGGGTATGCTGTTAACGGTCACAGGGACAGCTGATGTTGCTAGTATTCACCCTATGTGGGGTATGCTGTTAACGGTCACAGGGACAGCTGATGTTGCTAGTATTCACCCTATGTGGGGTATGCTGTTAACGGTCAGCAGGGACAGCTGATGTTGCTAGTATTCACCCTATGTGGGGTATGCTGTTAACGGTCAGCAGGGACAGCTGATGTTGCTAGTATTCACCCTATGTGGGGTATGCTGTTAACGGTCAGCAGGGACAGCTGATGTTGCTAGTATTCACCCTATGTGGGGTATGCTGTTAACGGTCAGCAGGGACAGCTGATGTTGCTAGTATTCACCCTATGTGGGGTATGCTGTTAACGGTCAGCAGGGACAGCTGATGTTGCTAGTATTCACCCTATGTGGGGTATGCTGTTAACGGTCAGCAGGGACAGCTGATGTTGCTAGTATTCACCCTATGTGGGGTATGCTGTTAACGGTCAGCAGGGACAGCTGATGTTGCTAGTATTCACCCTATGTGGGGTATGCTGTTAACGGTCAGCTGATGTTGCTAGTATTCACCCTATGTGGGGTATGCTGTTAACGGTCAGCAGGGACAGCTGATGTTGCTAGTATTCACCCTATGTGGGGTATGCTGTTAACGGTCAGCAGGGACAGCTGATGTTGCTAGTATTCACCCTATGTGGGGTATGCTGTTAACGGTCAGCAGGGACAGCTGATGTTGCTAGTATTCACCCTATGTGGGGTATGCTGTTAACGGTCAGCAGGGACAGCTGATGTTGCTAGTATTCACCCTATGTGGGGTATGCTGTTAACGGTCAGCAGGGACAGCTGATGTTGCTAGTATTCACCCTATGTGGGGTATGCTGTTAACGGTCAGCAGGGACAGCTGATGTTGCTAGTATTCACCCTATGTGGGGTATGCTGTTAACGGTCAGCAGGGACAGCTGATGTTGCTAGTATTCACCCTATGTGGGGTATGCTGTTAACGGTCACAGGGACAGCTGATGTTGCTAGTATTCACCCTATGTGGGGTATGCTGTTAACGGTCAGCAGGGACAGCTGATGTTGCTAGTATTCACCCTATGTGGGGTATGCTGTTAACGGTCAGCAGGGACAGCTGATGTTGCTAGTATTCACCCTATGTGGGGTATGCTGTTAACGGTCAAAACGGACAGCTGATGTTGCTAGTATTCACCCAATGTGGGGTATGCTGTTAACGGTCAGCAGGGACAGCTGATGTTGCTAGTATTCACCCTATGTGGGGTATGCTGTTAACGGTCAGCAGGGACAGCTGATGTTGCTAGTATTCACCCTATGTGGGGTATGCTGTTAACGGTCAGCAGGGACAGCTGATGTTGCTAGTATTCACCCTATGTGGGGTATGCTGTTAACGGTCAGCAGGGACAGCTGATGTTGCTAGTATTCACCCTATGTGGGGTATGCTGTTAACGGTCACAGGGACAGCTGATGTTGCTAGTATTCACCCTATGTGGGGTATGCTGTTAACGGTCAGCAGGGACAGCTGATGTTGCTAGTATTCACCCTATGTGGGGTATGCTGTTAACGGTCAGCAGGGACAGCTGATGTTGCTAGTATTCACCCTATGTGGGGTATGCTGTTAACGGTCAGCAGGGACAGCTGATGTTGCTAGTATTCACCCTATGTGGGGTATGCTGTTAACGGTCAGCAGGGACAGCTGATGTTGCTAGTATTCACCCTATGTGGGGTATGCTGTTAACGGTCAGCAGGGACAGCTGATGTTGCTAGTATTCACCCTATGTGGGGTATGCTGTTAACGGTCAGCAGGGACAGCTGATGTTGCTAGTATTCACCCTATGTGGGGTATGCTGTTAACGGTCAGCAGGGACAGCTGATGTTGCTAGTATTCACCCTATGTGGGGTATGCTGTTAACGGTCAGCAGGGACAGCTG
>JAKUDI010000217.1:0-25000 GCA_022702515.1 Ilyophis sp. 1 JC-2022 | reverse complement strand
AAACCGATGACCATGTTTACCATGTTAATGTGCAGAAACACTTTCCCATTCACCTCGTAAAGGTGCATTTCCTCTCTACACTCTCAGATAAAAGGTATGAAAAGTACCTAAAAAGAAACAAACGCTTGTCACTCAACTCACAATACAGGTACATAACATTTTACCCCTCACCAGCAATACATAATTAATCCGTAGATTTTTTTGCTTGAAAAGTGACTGTTAGTACCGAAATAGAACACTCTTGTACTTTCAGGGTGCATTTTTAAAATTTGTTCCTTAAAAAAGAAAAATGTACCTCCACTGAGAGTGCAGCCAAACAACTCAACAAAACAAATGGCCTTAACTCACTGAGCTCAGCACTGCAACTTCACACCATCCTTTCACACCGGAATGTTCTTATTATGCCGTCATTTCAAACTTTGTATAACCTGATGCTGGAGTTAGAGGGATTTCCCCCCTTTATGTTTTAGGAAAGAGCAGGGTAGCACCAGTGGGGCCCTCCTGAGGGAGATGGCAGGGGGTGACACCCTCGAGCTGGGTGTGGCCAATTTCTCATGAATGGGGGTGTGCACCACTGCAAAGGGGCATAGATTTGTTTAGGAAACTGGAGTAATCATTTTGGAGTAGTTTTGCGGGTATTGTAGTGGTGAGAATTAAACTAAATCAAGCCGAGAACCTTTTGGAGCAAACTCAAACATGTCTTCCAATGGAAAAAAACATTGGGACCGGGAATACACGGAATTTGGTCACACAGCCGCTGGAAAAAATACAAATACCCAGAGATCCCAGCCTGAGACTTGCTTGAGAATTCTGGGATGTGTCATTTACTTGATACACTTCAAGCGATAATAATCAGTGATCACTACTGCAGACAGTGAGATTCTTTAAGAATCTCTGCCTTTGTTTATAGTTAAGAGACATCTGTTGAAAGCCCAGGGTTACATCCATATTAGGTTAAGTAGGACTACATATCAAAGATGTTTTCCCCTTGAGAATGAACCCTGCTACCGTGCACTGTGTGTGGTATCAAAACAGGCAAGATGCATTTTTAGCGCAAAGGAGGGCAATGTCCACATAAAAATGTAAAGGTCTGCAATTAGTGATCACGTTTTGATAGCCATAGTTTAATTCCTGCAGCACTTCCCTCAAAACACAAATCAGGTACAAGCAAATAACCTAGACCGGCTATTTATTTTACTGTATACATACGGCTACTGTGGAAATTACGCCAACAAGGTAGCTCCACAGATGTCGCGCGCTTCCCTTATTTGCTCATTCCATTCTGCACAAGCGCGCTGGACTCGCAGCTGTTTGGAACCCGAGCGCAAGTCACGTGTTCTCAAAACTGTCTTATGGTTACGCGTGCACTTAAGTATACATCCAACACAAGAATCATAAAACTTGTTTAATTCCCCCTTCGTTCTTCGACTTTTGTGTTATAGCGTACGCTAAAATTGTTCTAATCGTATTTAACGGGCAATTAATTTCAAGGATGTGAAACGTTAAGACGTTAACTAAAACTAAATAACAGTAAACACTAAAACAAAAACGAAGCCGCAAAAAAGCAAATTATGGAAGATTCAGGTTATGTACAAGAATGCAAATGTATTTAAAAAAAACATAAGATCTAGAATTGTACAACAGGTGGCAATTGCGTGGCGGACAAAGTTACGAATTACACTATTAATTTATCATTAGGCTACACTATAACCTAAACATGACTATAAAAAGATAAAATACATCTGCTACATTCTGAAGTATGCTGATTAAACATGTTGTATTTTTAAAGTGGCAGTCAACTAAATCTCAACTTCTATGTAGAAAAACAGAAAAGTATGTCTAGAAATGGCTGATATTTTTAGTCAAACCGAATAGCCTACAGAGAACTACCGTGAGTTTGACAGGGGAAAAAGTAAAGTTATCGGCTAATCTAGGATACTTTATTTTAAATGATTGAGAATATCCAAATTCAGAAAACTACTATTGAAACCACCGTTATCAGCCACAAATAATATATTCTCGAAAAATTATCTCTCCTATCTGAAATGTTGTTCATAACACAAATGGAACAAAACATGCAATAACTAGGTTTTGGAATATAAACAAAGCATTCGCCCAACAGAG
Source organism: Ilyophis sp. 1 JC-2022 (assembly GCA_022702515.1). Classification (NCBI taxonomy): domain Eukaryota; kingdom Metazoa; phylum Chordata; class Actinopteri; order Anguilliformes; family Synaphobranchidae; genus Ilyophis; species Ilyophis sp. 1 JC-2022. The sequence goes on along the minus strand of JAKUDI010000217.1, from coordinate 22,876 downwards.
CGTCGCCTGGGGAAAATACCATTGTAATTATATCCACTTGTCAGACCTTCCGATTAAAACTCAATGATCCGACAAAAAAATAAATAAACATACCTGCAAATTGCAATGAGTTCTTTTAGAATTCTGGTTCAATATGTTTGCTGTTTCGCAGTCCCTTCTTTGAATTCCGGTTATGTATTTGCCTGTTCTAATTCCACTGGGACCGACGTGGTCCGGGTCAGGGTCGTGGACACAATACGGTAGGACAGAACACCGACAGGGGCTGGGGAGTGGGACCGAAAGGAGACAGAGAGAGAGAGAATCGCCGCGCGCACCACTCATTCCAGTCAACGGCCGTTTGACCCACCCAGCGTGTTAAAAATAAAGTACGCACAGCTAGCTCTAAGTTTTACAGCGCAGGGAGCAGGCATTCCTTTCAAGAGGCAGTGACTTTAAATGGCAGGCACACTTTGAGCGCCCCCACCGTCCCCTCCCACGGCCCCGTACACCGACATCCCCCGCCCCTCTCCGAAATGTCATCTCCGTTTCCCTCGCACCCATTCTTCATATCAACAAGGGAATGCAAGCCCGACGACGAGGGTCGAAGCGACTTGACAAATTTAACTTCCCCTTCTCACTGTCGGCTGCGTAATGATTTAGTGGCACAAACCCAAGAAGCCACCTGACAGTCTCCGCGGTCCACGCCTACCATGCCAGAGCAGTCCAGCAGTCAATTCAGGGGTTAAGATTACATTCAACTTTTGCAGGAAAGTAAGTAGCCTAAATAAATCAATAATAGCAAAGCTAGAACAAAATAAATACAGAACAGCAAGCTCATATAATCTTTAAAAATTTTTACTTACCCAATGAAAATAAATGCACATCTGACTAGTATGATAATAAATTAATACATATTTCATAAACCATGTATAACAAGTAGCCTACGCTAGTATAACATATTTAGGCCTACTACTTAATAATTTGGGACATTGCATTGTATACATATCCCGCAACTTTTTACTTCACACTGAGCAATACGTCCATAAAAACCACGCATCTTATCGCACACAGATCTAAACATACGCTAAATAATTAGACATATAGCCCTACCCGATCGAAAAATACGCCAAATAGTTATAACGTTTTAATATGGTGGCTAGATCTGTCATTCAGAAAATAATATACCAAGTCAGTAATTATGCAGCAAATTAATTTGACCCCTGAATTTCCCCAAATGCATACACAAAGAATTCACAAAGGGCAAAAATAATTAAAATCGTATCTTTGAAAAAAAACGGTATTGTTCAAACATGAAAAACAAATCTGGTGATGCTTGGCTTCCTGTCACATCTTGACTCATAGAATGATGTGCATGTGCATATGCACACCCGTGGTTGCAAGTGTGCATTTTTTCGATGCAGGCTACGAGCACTTGGGAACTAAACTTGGGAACTAAACATGGGAACTAAACATGGGAACAAAACACCAAGGAAGAAATGCAGGGATAACGGCTCAACAAAAAGGCCACAACAGCTGCCAACACAAGACAGCAGATAAAATGTCAGTTGGGATGCATAAGTCCAGAATCCCAATGAACAGCATTCACAGAAATATTTGTGTGCAATAGATTGCCAAGATATTAATTGTTGACATATTGTCCAAGAACAAATTGGGACAGCAGCCAAGCCAGTCACACATAACTGTCCCTAATGCAATTAAATCCAAACTATTTATAACGTCCTCAGTAAGAAAACACACACGTATATCATGGGAGAAATAACCCAATAAAACAGATAGAGGCCACTTGCTTTGACAGAAGTTGAGCAGTTACTAATATTTATTAACCACCAGAGGGCAGCGCGCTGAAAGAAATGCCTCAACTTACCTGGTAGCCGAAGCCGTATGATAACGTGCGTTTGTGCCTGGATATGACACGACCAGTAATCATCAGCAAATTTTACCAAATGGACACAAAACCAAATGTCATTCTGAGATGACTCGAGAGAGGTCATGTCACAGTGAAATGGTCACATGACCCACATTTGTTAGTGTACCTCATCCCCATGGGGTCTTGTTGCTAAGTAGCATGAAGTCTCTTGGGTTAAAATCAAACACACAAATCTCTCTCCAGACACCTATTTTATTGTGGGACGCCAGAGAATAAAAAAAATGCAGGCAGCATTTCTAAGTGCTTCCAGGGCAGTGCAGTGTACGCCAGGTATTGTGTGCTAATAACGCAGATTAGTCAGTTTGAAATGTATTATTTATAACTACTTCAAATCTGTCTCTGAAACGGTATTCACTTTTGTGCTGGTTGTTGTACTCCAATATAAAGTGCCTTTATTGCACCATCATTCCAACTGTAAGATTTATACTCAAGCATGACTGTTATACATTTAAGTTTTATCCACAGGATTCAACTGCTCTTGGGTCTGTGACCGAACAATATCAAAAGACTTGACATCTTATTTTCCTCATTGTCATTGTATCCATTCAAGATCAAAAGTTCTAGAGTTCAGAAATGTGTCACTGTCCAATTAATTATGGTGCGCACTGTATACTGTCTTCTACTGCATGCATATACTTTTAATAATTCAGTGTCATATTTCAACCCATTTGAACATGAGGTTCCTGTTCCCGCCAAAATGTGAATCACAATATTTAGACAAAAAAAAATGTATAAAGATGACTTAAGTAACATTCGGTATTTATTACAAACATGCTTTGTTCTGCAAGACAACATATTTTTTGATACATAATAACAAAGTGCCATGTTTCAAAATCATATTAAATGGTTTGTTTGATATGCAGACATGGTGCTTTACCTTGGACAGTTCATTAAAAGCAATATGAAACTGAAATTATTAATATCATAAATCACTGGTGTCACATGAACACATATCATGAAAGGACATACACTTCAAAGGAAACGTACAATAAATGAAACAAAGAAAGAATTCTCAGTAAATGTTACATATATTTAGAAAAATAATACATTTATGCTCATAAATAAATTTAGTAAAAAATAAAAAAAGAAATTGGACGATTAAAAAATATTGATGATGAAAACCTTTGGAATACAGTATTTTTTTTTTTTTAAAGTAAAAACTCCAAATCAATTTAAAAAAGATAAATAATTCAGTTTTGTCAACGCAAACATTATTTTACACGTACTGATATAATTAGACACATTTATAAAAATATTTCCGAAAATAAAATGTTGCATTTGTTGCATTTGTTTTCCCAGAGCAGGAGAACCTGTGACCCCCTGTGACCCCCAGTAACCCCCAGTAACCCCCAGTAACCCTATCCCACTGCAGAGCTGGACCAAGCTGACCTGCTTACTTAACGCTCCACCATCTTTGCAGCGAAGAATGAGAACAAACCATATTAGCTTAGCCCCCCTATTGTAACTGATGCGGGTCTATACTGTAAAAGCAAGCTTAACTGAGTATGCAAGCGGCATAGTAGATACAAAAATGCTAAATCGGGGGGATGAAGAAAGGATCATGTTCACTTCAAATAAATCACTATACATGAAGTGTATAGCTGCTCACTAGCATGAAGTCCTTCTGTTTGGAAAGTATTTTGGGGGTCTGCAACACTGGCAATAATGAAGCACTGCTTTTGTGCAATCCATGCGCTACTGCTGTGGCTGCGGGTCGCGCAGTGCAGTAATACAGTGGGAAATGTAACGGCGCCATTGTGGCTCAATCTCTGGACTGCCGGGTTTCATCTCTGACAGTGGGAAAGGGGGAAAAAGTTCCTTCATTTGTGGCTCCTGTAAGAACCACTGTGTTCAAACTCAGGGCACCCCTGAGCAAGCACAAACTGTCTATGATTCTGTCTCGTGCTCTACTCTGGAATGCACACATGGAACCCATAAATTAATAACTGTGCAAAGGAAGACCGGGACACAGGCACCAAAATAAATGATTGAGAATTTGGGACAGCTAAACTAGTGGTGAAAGCCGGTCTCCATATATATATATATTTTTTATGATCTAGTTGTGCTTTCACATAAGCTGTACCACTATCTGTACCCTGTTTCTGTACAATGAAATGGCATATAGATATTTATACTCCATACCAGAGTGGTCCATTTGTGCAACGTGAGAGACAAAATTTTCCTTTGTTAATCTTATTTTTTATACCCCCTAAATTGTAATTAGATTGCCGCCTGTATTGAAGTGAGCACTTCGGGCTCATTATCTCACTCGATTGAGAGATCATGTTTGGCTTAGTTCACATCTTAAAATGAGCAATAAAAAAAAACGCAAGCACAGTATTGAGTGCTCCCCAGAGCCACCTTTCAAACTGATGCAGTCCACTGAGAAAAGCCTCCACGGTCACGTTCGACAACATTAGTGGAAATAACAAGGTGTGACCAAGCCCTAGAGTGCACTGATACTCCATATGTGAAAGCTCCTTTATTCCGTTGTGATTATTGAGCACTGCAAAAATGCTCTTCGATCAGTGGTAAGAGAATAGCTTAATAACATATGTACCCGTACACGCACGCACTCACACTCAAATATGTGCCTATATGCAGTGAAAGCCAGCTTCAAGCTTTAAACAATAGTAAAGGCCTATGAACACTGCTATTGGACAGGACTGCACAGACAGATTAACTAGCTACCCAGCCAGATTGGAGTGAACTGCATTATATATTCAACAGAAATACTGCTGTGCAGAGGATTCTTGTCTGCGATCCTCTGGCCCTACATTCATTAATCTCATCAGACCCTTCCCTCTCTGTCCACCGTTGATGATGAGCAGGAGAGATGGTGTCATGAACGATGATGGAGGCGCAAAACCTCCTGCTGGTCTTGACCAGACTTGGCAAGATATTTTTGGCAAGAAAAAAAATTCAATCTGCCGCTACACCACTCTTTGGGATTTAACTTTTAGTAAAAAAACAAAACAAACAAACAAACAAAAAAAGAACAACCAAACCAGCTTCATCTTTACAATACAAAACTTTAAAATAATAAACTGCTTGATATTTTGTATTACAATATCAACATGTCAACAGTGCTCTCATTTTTACATCAACTCAAGACAGATAAAAAAGGAAAACATTAATGAGTAATAAGGTGCACATATTAGTGAAGCTCCAGCGCCATGTAAGGCTTAGCTTAAGTGCTCATTGTGATGCGTCACCTCCAATAAAGCATTCAGCTCAGCGACGACCGCTGCCTGTTTCCTAGTGACCACACTTAAGAGTCTTTCTGGGAGTGCAGGAGTCCCTAAGTCCACCTGTAGGGGGCAGAGAGCAGGTCAGGGCAGAATATGGAGGTTTATGGGGGGGGGGGGGCATTAGCAAAAGGTCTTAAAAAATCAGATTGGCTGGAGTAGACTAAGAGCAGACTCACCTGTAGCAGGTATACGACCCTGATGACCTGTCGACCCTGGCGAAGGGTCGGCTGCAGGACCCAGGCACTGGGGAGCAGCTCCCCCCGGACGGCTTCGACAGTGGGGCGGGGGAGGGACGGCTCAAACACAGAGCGCATCGCCAGTACCCACTCACCCTGCTGAGAGCGAGAGAGGAGGGGGGGAAAACAACATTCATTTTAAACTCTCTCACGCCCTTTTCAGTGTTCTACAGGGCTTTACCTGCCCACAACACAGGCGGACGGATGACGGTGTATATGACTTGGCTGACCTGCTTGGACTCTGTGCTGATGCAGCAGAAGTCTCGTGGCTGGCTGAGGTGGCAGGACGAGGTGTCGATCAACAGGTACACTTGGGGGGAGAAACACAGACAGAAAGGCCCAGGTAAGAGCAGAAGAAAAGGAGTGGTGGCGACACCATGTTCTGGTAAAACTTGGGCCTATAGGAACTCACCCAACTGTGTGCTGTCATCCAGTGGCTGGGTCCAGGCAGAGCGGACTGACTCGTTGTACAAGTGGGCTTTGGAGTGGTCCCGGATCATGCACCACAGGCTGGGCAAGGGCCTATCCAGCTCCATAGCCCCAAGAAAGCCATGCACGGAGGGGCTGGAGGAAGGCTTGTAGAAGGCCTGTACGCCTCGCTCTGTTCCCTGGTACCTGCAATGTGAGAGAGGGAAACAGTTAGTGCTGGATCCACAGAGCAACCAATGAAACCTGCTGAGCAAGTTCCAGTGCTAATAAAACTCAAACCCAACTGACCTCCATCCACCGGACGCCCTTCCTTCCAGCAGGTTCCCGAGGTCTCCTGCTGCAGCTGAGCGCACCTATGCACAGGTAAGGCACAGGTAAGGCACAGGGAAATCGGGTCAGGTACTCAAGAATATGACCGTAAATCTAAGCATGAATAAAAAGTTGCTTATCTTTTTAGTGAAAACGTGACATTTTTTTCATTATTTTGTTTTTTAAACAGGTCTTTATTCAAATATCAATCTTGACATATTAAAAGATCTCAGCAAATGTGGTGGCCCAATAGTTAAAAATAGGCATGAAATAATGTTTATATGGACATGCTTATGGCTGCCACAAGCTTCACGGTGGTCGTGGCTGTTACCTCAGCGATGGCGCAGTCATGCGTGTATTTGGCGATGTCCCGGTAGGAGGAGGATTTGGAGGAAGCTAAAATGGGAGACAGGGTGCGATGCTGTCCACATGGAGAAGGCAGCTGGGAGTCACTCCCAAAGGCTGGGACCTCCAAACGTACATCTGGCGTGAGAACAGAGATAACACACACCCTCAGACAGGCGCTATGGCCTCTATCAGAGATGGTCACACCAGGCTTACGTGGGTTCTATACAAAGAGACTGCAGACAAAAGAGTGCTGCGCGGACGCTTGAGAACAACAGCTAGCGTGGTGCTGGTAATGTAGGTAATGCCTTACCTTGGGCTGACAGCCATGGATGCTGAGTGTCGACATTCTGTGAGGCTCGTATGGGAGGACGACCTCTGACCTTCAAAACTCCCTCTTCTGCGCACCCAGGGACCTTACCGGGACAGAGAGGGAGGGGGAGGGAGAGTTAGTGGGGGAGCTGCTTTTAGAGTCCAGCAAGATAAGCGATAGCAAAAGTGGATAGATTGAGTTTCAGCTCATATACTGTATATCCATACAATTCATGTATGTTTAATTGAGGTTGTACTATTACAGCATTCCAACAAGATTACCTGCAGAAACTGTGCGGAACTGACACCTTCTTTTAGTAGGACAGTGTTGCTGCTGTTGTAGCCAGAGGTAGGCCCTGAAGACAGGCTGAGGCTTGACCCAGTACAGAGGGTGCTACTGCTGACGCGGGTCCGTAAACGCAGGTCATCCTGGGAGAGCAGGGAGCAGAGATGGGGGGGGTGGAAGGTTCAGGCTAACTGAAAAGAGCATATTTACTTTACCCATCAATTTACTTGGGATGGGTGACCTTCCACTGACCTTCACAGCTCGAGACAGGGCCTGCTGCTGGAGCCGTCTCTTCTCCTGCTCGGTCCGCTCGCGGAGCCTGTCCCTGGCGCGTGCGATCTCCGTCTTGGCCTCCTCGCGGGCGCGGCTGTAGTCCCGCAGCATCAGCTCAATCTGCGAGGGGCACTGGCCTGCCTGCTTTGGGGGTTCCGGAACTCTGTGAAGAAACCAAGCTTCCGGTTTGATCATTACACTAGGAAACAGGAACATGCATTGTGAACTACAAATAACTACAAATTGAGATAGGGCGCCCCATTTCATATCTCAGAGGTTTCTTTAAATATATTGACCTGACATGGATGTACATTTGGACAAATTTTATTTAACACAGAGGGAACAAGGAGTGCCTTACCTGCTGCTCTCCACCACCACCTGGCGGAGCTGCTGCAGGTACTCCCTGCGCCGGCTGGGCAATTCGAGAACTCTGGTGGGCAGTTCTGCCCCTTGTCCCGGGGAGGAGGGGCGCTTGCTGGGGCTGAGGCTGCGTGCCCGTTGGCAAGTTTGAAGGCGCGCATCTCTTTCATGGCGTAATCCTTCGATGCTCTTCCTGTGCCTGCACAGAGGTGCATGAAGTAGCTCATCATTAAATGTTAATTAACAATCACTTAATTAAGAGATATAAATGAACTTATTATTGTTTATTATTATACATTTGTCAACCAGGAGGTAATTTTCCTTTCAACAAAATTTTTTTTATTATTTTTTTTCATTTTTTAAATGCTGTACTGAATGAGAATTGGGGGTCATACCTGTCATATAGCTGCTGTTTTGAGGGCTCCTCTCTGGAGTTGGTCTTCATCAACTTCAGCAGTGCGTCGGTTTCCCCCAGGCCATAGTGCAGCTTGGCCTCGGTCAGTTCCACAGTCAGCTGGTGCGGGTTCATATCCAGCCGGACGGCCGCCATCACTTGCTCCCGCTCCTTACGTAGCATCTCGATCTCTTTCGCCCTTCTGCTTTTCGGTGCCATCACCTCTGACCCCAAACCTGACCCCTGGCTTTCCGAGCTGGTTGGGTTTGCACAGCTGCCTCTCTTATTCACCCTGTCGCCACGTTTGGAGACTGACTGAACCAGACTACTGCCAGCGAGTGAGGGAGGCTGATGGCTGACACCCGACCAGTTGGTGAACTTATTGTGCATTGGCAGGTCCTCAGGGACCCTCTGGCGTTCCTTCTGATTGACATTCAAGAGGGGATTAATGTTGAGTAGGATGTCTGTGTTGCATTCACTTAGTGCTATTGATACTGCATCGTCTTCCTGAAGCTGGACAGTGCCCTCACTGATATTTGAAGGTTCAGAAGGGCCACTCCAGCACTCTCCAACATCTTCAAATGTTCTATGGCAGTCTTCTAAGATAGAAGCTCTATAGCTTATCTGCTTATCAAGGGTGGACAATAGTTGAGTCTTTGTCTCCTTTGAAGACTCTTGTCTGCAACCAAGAAGCTGACACTCATCTTGTTTCCTAGACTTTACTAAGGGAACTTGACTCTGACAAGGGGGTCCATCACTCAAATATGGAGATAGGGTGACACATCTAGGACTCTGGTTAGGTGAGAGATTACTTGAAGGTTTAGAAACTGGGACTCTTTTTACAGTTTGCCGCTTAGCTCCATCTGTAACATTTCTTGAGACCTTTGTATCTCCATTGCCTTTGTAAGTGGCCAGACTCACAGAGTACCTCTCCATTGCTTGGGAACTATGGTGACTGAGATCACTCACATTGGCAGGGGTGATAAAACCAAAAGAACTGTTTGAGGTTAGTCCACTTTGTAAGCCCTGTTCTCCCGTGTTTGCATGCTTAGATAGAAATCCATGTTCTGCTTGGCCATGTAAACTACTCCAAGGAACAGACTGGACCTTATGTTGCTCCCAAACAGATTCTTTCATCTCAACATTTTGATGATTCAAAAGGCACTGAGTGGATTTACTCCTGCCTAACAGAGCACCTGTCCCAGGCTCTACCGTAAGTATAGGCGAGGAAGCCCGGTCAGTGAAACACACTTGTTTGGAACACATTTTTTGACGGGCACTAAGACATAAAGAATCATCCCTCAAGGAGGTCTGGTTTCCTTGGCTGCCTGTATTTAAAGAACTGCTGCTAACCCTGGAGATTCCAATATTGGTGGAGAACACCTGTTCCAGTATGTGCCTAGGACGGAATTTTAGAGGACTGTCTGTACTAGAGTGGCTGTAACTCTCTATATTTGTCTCTAAGGAAGGTGTGGAAACCCGAACTTTCTGAGGAGCAGCTTCCATTGAGACAGGAGTCCAGTCAGTTGTACCAGAGTTATTGTGCCAGAGATCAGGCATACTCTTCATCTTTTCAGCTGCCCTTCCAGCCTTTGCTCTGTCCCGCACATTAAGAGTAACATCCTCATGATCCTGTGATATACTAAGCACATCTGAACCAATTACTTTGACAATCACATTGACTTCATGAGGTTTGGCCTTCTCAATGATTTGTTTGTTGTCGATGTCCCTGTAACTTCCAAGCGCTGGAAACCCTTCTGTTTGAATCCCAATGTCCACTGCTGTTTGGGTTGAACAATCTCTCATTCCAGATCCAAAGGAATATGGTTCTGTCACAATACTGTGTCGATCGGTTTTTGTAAAAGATTCTTTGGCTCGGATATTCCCCAGAAGATCAGAAGTATTGTGGATTAGCTCAGAGAGGTGAAGAGACATGTTCTGAAGGCTTGCCCATGTGGTAGGCGGTCCAGTCCCATTGGTATCCATCCTGGTCACTGGTACCTGGGTACTACTCCGCTTATGACGGTTCCTCTTTTTATGCTGGCTATCCACTATCGTTGTCTGTGTGCTATGGTCACAGGTCAACATGGAATGGTTTTTGAGTGGACTAGCTACAGACTCCTGCTCAGAGGAGTAAACTAACATTATTTCATCCACTTGACCAGAACTGTTGCCCAGATCTCCGGAGGCAACATTTCTGTAAGAATCACATGTTCTTGGGTTCTGTACACTGTCAGGGTAGGACATATAGTGGCATGATTTCAGCTGGTACCCTGAGTCCTGTTCCTTAAAATCTTCAAAGCTGCTGGAGAGTTCTTTTTTGTTAGCATAGGTACTCAGATGAGAATGAAAGGGGGAGTTTTGATTGTTTAACCCATTATCAACACTATGACACCTGGTGACAAGGCTCTTATGATCATCCAGCAGAGATTCTTGACAGGAGACGTCAGTGGCGCTTCCAAAAACTTGGTTTTTATAAGTGGCTTTGCTTGACCCTGTTGCTTGCCAAGAATGGACAAAAGGGTTAATATCACTGGAATCAAAGTGCATTGCTGAATCCTTTTTAGGCAATGTCTGGCTCTCTTGTTGCACGTCTTTCTCTCGCTTAGCAACACAGCGCTCGTGTTGCTTAAGGCAGGGTTTTGCCATTTCATGGGAGCCCTCTATTAAGATTTTAGCTGCACTATTTTCACTGTGGGGAATTGATGGTTTTTCTACATGCGACACGACATGAGTTTTTAGAGGTCTCATGTTTGGGTTAGGTTGCCTCTGACACCTGTTGCCCCCATTTCTGGGTTTATCATCAAGTTCACCAATAGTCTTAGTTACTGAAGATGTCACACTTTGGACTTTGGTGAAACCACTGCATGTCCTACAGCTGCTAACTAGCTCATCTTGCTTGAAATGTGCTTGAGGTCTACTTTGTATCCTGCCAGGATACACTCTAGACATGACCTTTTCTTCAGGGGATGAGTCCAGCATAGACTCAGTCGATGAAGTGGATGGTGCCCTTGGATTTATCCTTCTAAACCGTTTTTGCTTCCCCCTTTGGTGATCAACATTACTGTTATTGCTAGACTGTTGGCGTCCTGTGCAATCAGACTTAAAAATCTCTCTGTCTCCAAGACCAGTAATTCTTGACTCAGTCTTTGAACAGTAGTCATCCTGTTTCATTTGAGATGGTGAATGAGATGAAAAGGAGGGACCACTGTTTTTAGATTGAAGTTCTGCATCAACAAGACAATTAGTCGTAGTCACTGGTGTGTCATTACTTGTGTCAAGTAACCTCTTCTGTATGATTTCAGTGCATTCAATTTGTGCATAGCTAGGGCTGGACAATTCTTGCTGTCTTTTAGTTTCTTGGATGTTATACGTTATCTCTTGCAAGTCTTTGGTTTGATCTGACAAAGTAGCGTTTGCACCACACTGGGTGTTGGACCTTTTTTTAACTTGATCCTCAACACTTTCCAAACAGCTTTCTGTTGGATGGGGTGGACTGAAATCTTTGGTTACACTATAAATTGGAGAAACACCTTTAATCATGTTAGTTTGACTGTTTCTCAAATGTCGTAATAAACAGCCCGATTGTATCTCAGGGGAGGATTTAATGGATACTGAGCCAATCTTCTCAGTCTGCTTTACAATTTCCTCACAGCTGCCCTTTTTATGTACTGGCTGCTGAAAACACACACCTACATCAGATTCACACACATTGCTGTAATAGTGGAAAGCATCTGGTGTGACAATATTAGTGGACTTCACATCAGCAATTTCAGTCATGACCTTGTATTGATGACATGCCCTATATTCAAGGAAAAAGTCTTTAGCCGAACATAAATAGCCTTCTGAATCATTTTGGAGTGAATGATCACAGTCTACCTTTGGCTCCACAGTATCCAATGTGCATGTTGCATTGATTTTGTCTTCATGCTCTGAATTAGAGGATGCACATTTACTTGACTTGTCAGATTTCAGCTTTTGTTCCACCTTAACAGTAAAATTATGAACTCCAGCCTGGATTTCTTCCATTTTGGGCTGAGAGGCATTCTGAAGTGAACCAGTCCATCTGGACATCCGTACGTCAAGGTAATCCTCACTGCCTAATCCATTAAGCTCACTGTGGATTGTTTTGGGACTGGATCGTCTCAGCTGTGTACTGTTCCCAAAGCCTTCTGAAGGTGGAAAAACTATAGTCCCTCTCTCTTCCCTCCTCTGAAAAACAGACCCCACTTTGGGTGAGGCACACACATTTTCTAAATAATTTCCCTCTGGTTGCAGTGCAGGCACATTGGGGTGTGCTTGGCTAAATTCTTTAAGCTGCATATTATTTCTTGATTTATAACCAGAAACGTCATCAGGAGGATATGGAGAAGAACAACTTGTATTCTTCTGATCCACTACTTGTTTGCTGTTGCTGTCTGACCTCTGACCTTTCCCTGAATTTTCAGTCAAATCCTTCTTAAAAGCACTGGACTGATCTGTACTGGTTGCACCTTCAGCTTTATCCCCAATGGTATTAACGGCTATAGGATCTTCAGTTCCATCCTTTTCCAAGGTCCTTTCTTTAACCATAATTTCATGTTGGTTGGGGTTTGCTGCAGGAGAAGCATGCTCTCTCGGTTGGTTGTTCTGGGTATCTGTTATACATGCACAATCATCAATGCTTGTTGCTTTTGATGTGTTCGGATGCATTTGTCCACAGTCTTTTGGCTCTAAGTTCAAAGGTAGACTGCCTGAGGCTATCATTTGAGCACCTCCATGTTTTTCTGTTGCAGGTTCACATGCATTGGAGCTGATTGCACCAGTGCTGCCAATCTGAACATAACTTATTTTGTCACATGACTTCATATTTAGGTCATTGCCTTTCATTTTTTGGCCCTTATAGCTTGAGGTTTCATGCTTCTCTGAGAGACTATATTCCATTGCTTTGGGGGACAACATTGTTATATTCTGGGAAGGTAATGTACGGGCATTAAGACCGTGCTGTTCAGGATCAACGTTAGCTATATCCACACTGACATAGTCATTCTGGAGGGATTTGATCTCAATGAAAGGTGGAAATATTGGGGACAGTGCATAACAGCTCTCAGACAAAGGCTCTTCAGGATCCTGGAGATGGTCTGTGATGTTCTTGACTTCAGAGCCATTGCTCATCTCAGGAAAGCTGGTCAGATTTTCCTGAAGATCAGATCTGGGTAAGGCACATGGGTTTGATTCCACAATTGCATTTTCCCCCCCGTGCACACTCAACATAAATGCATTGGACTCTCTGTCACCAGCACCAGTGTCATCCTGACCTTCTTTCAAAAACACCTTCATGTGTTTTTGTACAACTTCAGAGATCTCCAGGTCAATTGGACTACGCTCATTCGCTCTGCTGTTACCTTCTACACAAGTTTCCAGGTCTTTATTTTTTGCTTGAAAACTATTTCTTCCATCACATATCTCAGCCACAAGAACACAGTTTTGGCTTGCAGCTAACCCCAAGTTCTTGTTGACATGTTCACCCTTTTCTGTGTAAGAAAGAAAAGATGAATGGTTTGATGAATTAAATGTCGCAGGAGACGTATTAAACACTACTTCTCTGGAGCTGCTACGTGCACTTTGATCATCATTTCCCAGACTCCTCTTGTTTATTGCTGCAGGTGCAGCTGTAGCTGTATCCTTTTCTTCTGTGCATATTTTCTTTGGGATTCTGTGCAGTTTTTCTTTGCCTCTATGCATTCCTGGTTTTTCCTTTTTTTGTGGTCTCGAATAATTTCTTCTACAAGATAGCCTGGATGATTCATATATAGGGGGTATGACACTATGGGTTACACCTGGCACAGGCAGTTTTTTAGGCTTGCATTGCTTATTCAGCTTTTTCACTAAACAAGAGCCATTCGTCTCTCCAGTTTCACAGTCCTCCCACTGTTCCTCATATTCCTCATCAACCTCCTCTCGGTCAGCCACAGATTTGTCCAAATCCATTTCACAAGACGCATTGTCAACACCTTCAAAATCCACCTTCTCATTCACATTTTCTCCTTCAACTTTGAAAATGGTCAATACTTCCACATCCTCACAGGCTTCTTCCATATCCTCACAGGGTTTATAGACTTCAGGAGGTTTGCTTCGGGCCACTCTGAAAGCTTCCTTCCCTTTGGGTTCAGAGAATACTCCACTTTTCTTTTCTTTATCAACAATTTCCATCGAATCAACGCAACACCTAATATTTGTCAACATGGTTGTGTGTTGCTCCTCTGCACAAGTACTTGGACTGTAATCTGAGTAGTGTGTGTTCTCACTCATCTTTAAGACATTATCTGGAATATAGCTGATCAAAGGACCAGCTCCCTTCACTTGACAAACTTCCTGAGAATCTGAGATTGTAGTATAGACTGATATGCTTTGATTACATTCTAAATTATCTGCTCTACAGACTCTTCCAGAAGTGATCAGCATGTCACTGTTCAGCAGGCTCTGACCTTCAGCTTTAATTTCATACTGCATCTCTTCTGTGTTCTTGGAGTCAACATGCTGCAATGGTTTTGACAATTCTGAAACGTTTCCATCTGCTGTTTGCAATTTTAACTTATCAGAGGTCTTTTTAGTATCTGGACTGTCCTTTTGATGTGTGAAATCCACTACCGATTCCTCCATTAAGTTCACTTGAACCATTTCACTACATGCGAGTCTTACACTATGTATGACTGCTCCTTCATTCAAATTATTTTGAAGATCTGGGGATTGACAAGATGATGATGGGCTTTCTTCAGCAATCCTGCATGATGTGTTTATATCAAATTCTGACAGGTTTACTGAAAGAAGTTCAATGGTACCAACATCACCTTCTGCAAAAAACAGGTTCTCTATTATGTTTTCACCTCGTACAGTGCCTTCAGAAGATGTCTGGCCATCTTTGGATGAAAGCCCTACGGTATTGCTGGTTGTCTCTTCTACCACAGATAAGGCAGAATCACTTGCATCTACCTGAAGCTGTTCTGATCTAATCACCAGTTTATCAGAGCTATGTGATGACACAGGCTCATTGTCTGGTTTGAGATTTTGGAAAACTTTGGTTGGTATTGGAGGACTTTTACAAGCAGAGAAAGGAACAGCGACAGTTTTACAAAGATTTGCCTCAGAGGGCATGTTTTCATTTTGATTGTTCCCAAATCTCTTGGGACAGTTTGATGTTTCCATAGTTGCAGTTGCTTCTCCCTCATTTCCCTTGCCTGATAAATTCACTGAACATCCTTCAAAGTGGCTTACTTCACAGAATACAGGCTCTGGAACAGGCCCTGTAAGGGTGTCCAGTGATGCTAGCATATTTTCTTCTTCAAACATTATTGCTGGCACAGAAGGGCTGGTGCTAGTCTCTGAATCCCAGTATTTCTGTTGCTCGACAGTTGTGTTTTCACCTTCTGTGTAGTCAGTGTTGGACCAGTCTTGGCTTTCAGAGCTCCTCAGGCTATCTGAGAGGTCTTCGCTACTTTGAATGCTGCTACTGTGGTCTGTTGGTTTGTGGAGTATCTGTTGGATTGTAGCAGTTGAGGTTCCGTCAATTCTGGGACTGTCTGTGGTGTCTGCGGAGGACCATGCATCAGTTGACACCAGCAAATTTTCTGGATCTCTAAAACTGGAAGCTGAAAATGGACGAGGAATGCCATCTGTCACAAGAGGACCCCCAGCCGACTCTTCACTGGTTGGAGTCTCTTGTGTGTCTCTAGATACGACTGTCCACTTTGGCGGTGGCTCCTTCAGCACTTCAGGTTCATGTGACACCTTTGACTGGGACACGCCACAAAGTCTCCAGTATGCCTCTGCTGGCATCTCATCAGAAGTGCAGGAATCAAGAGAGGAGAACTTTTCCATTTCTTCTCGAGCCGACTGCCTATTGGAGACCCTCCTCTCCTTGACAGAAGGATGACAGTGACTCAAAACTGGTTTCTGGCAGACCTCTGTCGACTTGGAAATTAGCCTCACAGTGATGTTGTTCTTGCTGCTCTCCATCACCAGTGAGTCCTGGGACATCTGGCTGTCCAAACTCTCTGCTTCACTCTTGTCATCGCGTTCGCTCATTTCAGAGACCTCTTGCTTCAGCTGCTCAGTCAGGGCTGTAGCATAGGCAGAAGAGAGGGAGTCCAGAGAGTATGAGCTTTCACAGTCTGAGGAACCATCTCCTTGTTGTTCCTGCTTGTTCTCTATCCAGCCAGCCAGCTTCCACTGCCTACTAGCTCGTTTTTCAGATACCTTACCCAAGACCTCTGCACTGTTCCAGCGTCTTTGCCTCATCTGTTTAGATGATGTTGGCCGTTCCAGGTCCTCACAAGATAGTGCCATTTTTATGGAGTGTTCTTCTACAACCTTAGTTTCCCTCTCCTCAGAATTTTGCACTGATCTGTTTCTGGTCTTATTGAGGGACTTTGTACCTCTACGGCTAAATCCAGAAGGCGGTTTTCGAAACACCCTTGACAACGCGGTCCGGATTCCTGGACCGACGGAACGAGAGAA
Source organism: Ilyophis sp. 1 JC-2022 (assembly GCA_022702515.1). NCBI lineage: Eukaryota > Metazoa > Chordata > Actinopteri > Anguilliformes > Synaphobranchidae > Ilyophis > Ilyophis sp. 1 JC-2022. Next base: position 6,258 of record JAKUDI010000217.1, on the reverse strand, counting down.
TGCTTTCCGGATTCTCTCGAGGCTCTTGTTACCCTGGGAGGGGCTTTTGACACCCTTGGGTGGGTTCGGACAACTGGACTTTACTGACATTGACGCACACTTTTTCGTGACTTTACTGCATTGCTCTAAAGTGCCACGGTTTGGCTGGGAATCTTTCCCATGTCTTTTAATTGGTCCACTTTTTGAGAGTGAAGATCTCCTTTCAGCCCTGTTCATCAGAACAGGAACATGCCTCATGGAGGCATTCAGCCTTTCTGGAGAGCTTGTTTGACTCTCAAAACTTCGGCCGTATTCTGAGGGCATGGTGTTGGCACGACTTCTTGTCCTCTTGGATGGAAGACACTCGTCAGACACCCATTTTCTGGGGCCTGGAGACCTCCAAAATGCTGGAGGAAATTCAGAAGACTTGTTTCTTCTAAAAGAATGGCTGTGGAAAAACAGCAGATGATAATAAATAAGAAAAAAGGTTGGAGGAGTTTTACTGACTGAATGACACACTTAAACTAACTGTTTATGAAGGGTTCAGCATGAGTTAAGTGCTTTGCCTCACTTTAGTTTATTTAAACAGGAATACTGTCAGAAATTCTACATACACATTTCCTGTCATATTATTATTTATATATGTTCTGTCAATTCAGATGAGAGGTTTGGTCAAAGTTTCAGCAGAATGCCTCAGGTATATAGATACTGACCTGAAGCTGGAGGTGTGTTGAGGATACAGGCGGGACAGGATGTCTGCAGAGAAGGAGTGCCTGCGGAGGACACGTGGATGCCCTCTCGTTTTGGACAGATACCCCAGTTCTGGGGACGTGGGGCTGTCCTGCCCTGGGGGAAGGGCATTCTCCAACCGTTGTAGTTCCCGTTTGGCCTCCAGCAGGTGGCGCTTTTGAGCGATCCTCTCCAGCTGGTAGTGCAGACGTTTGCGTCGTACCCGGTTCTCGGCCCGGCGCAAAGCGTGGTGTCGCAGCAGCTCCTCCTGCACCACCTTCTTCCTGTCTCCAATCGTCACTGACAAAGGCATCGCAGCAGGACTGCTCGCTACTTCCATGGCCTCTGAGACCACGCTTAATGGGCGGGGCAAGGACACTGGGTCTGTCTGCACCCCAAGCTCTTGCTTCCTCTTCTCTTCACTGGCTGCCAGACGCTGCTTTTCATGCAATATCCACTGTTGGACTGTAGATGGAGACACACATACACACGTGCACAAGCGCACACACACGCACACACGCACACACACACACACACACACACACACACACACACACACACAGCATCACTCTATGTACTCAAGCACATACATATACATGTTGAGCATGTACTTCAAAGTTTTTTTTAATTTTTTTAAATTTATATTTTATTTTTGCACTGTAATATTTAGCCACCAATCAGCAATTGAGAAGACCCAGTGACCACATGTCAATGACAGTCCAGTGACAACTTGTAGCACATGACCCATGGAGTACGAGTCCCGTGTATCATATAGCCTTTAAATGTCTTTAAAGTGACGACTGCACTCACTCTCTCTCTGCTGCTGTCTCAGGAGCGCTTGCTCACTCTCCAGGTCCTTCTCCGCTCGCCGCTGCTCTGCCTGGATCTCCTCCCTCAGACGCACAATGTACCGCTGCTGGTCCGCCACCCACTGCCTGGGGGGGTGAGCCACCGCTCCGCCGTCACCCTGCTCCCAGCACCCGTCTCCCTCCGGCCTGCACACACACACACACACACACACACACAGGCCGGCATACATGTAAACGCTACACGCAAATGGATAGTGGCCAAAATCAGACCAGTGCTCAACACACATCCTCTTCAATAACTACACCAGAAAACCAGACATTTGCATTAAAATAAAAGCGCATAAACAACAAACAAAAGCACTTCATACATTGAAATCTCACTTTTCCCCAATCGAGCATATCTGTCAGATCAAGCAACGTGCAGAATCACAAAAATCTAATTTATCTAGTTTGTTGTCGGCATTACCTTTTCGAACAGCGAAATATGGGTGTCCAGGTAAAATACCGAAAGAACTTTAAAATCCCCAAGAGCACAGATGGGCAGACAGACAGACAGACAGACGGAAGGCACTGAAGAAGAGAAGCATTCAGAGTGCGGCGTGAGTCAAGCTCAAGGCAGCGTCCTTCCCGTATCCCAGCAACAGATGAACTGAGCCAATAAACTGCGTGCTGGGATTCTTCTCAGGGACTCTTAGTTGGAGCTTATTATGCTCACTTCATTAGGGGCTGCATGTATGCGTGTGTGTGTGTGTGTGTGTGTGGGTGTGTGTGTGTGTGTGTGTGTGTGTGTGTGTCTCAGCTCTAGGGCTTGGTGCCTAGCAATACATCCTGCACAAACTGTCCCCCAGCCAGTGTAATGAGGCCCATTGTTAATGAAAGATAAACATGTACTTGAGATACTTGTGTCTGTGGTCTGTAAGCATGTGGCATTTACTGCGCCACATACGTATATAACCCATATGGGTGACCCAGCGCGTTTCGCGAGCATCGGCCGCTTCTTGAGCTATTCCAGTACAACAGCAGGTCTCTGTGCTTTACTGCATTTTTACCTGGAGTTGGAGGCGAGTTGATTCAGGTCAGAGGAGCTGCCGTTTAGAACCCCTTCACTGGCCTATACAGGGGTCAATTATGTACATTTTACTGACAAGGACAGGGAACACAATGCATTTTGCTTCTGCCGTTTTAATCTCATACTAAAAACCATTTATAAAATGTAATGCAATGGCAATGAACACAGCCAAATGCAACAAAGAGACAGTGAGCAATTAAATTTTAAATAAACTAATTTTAAGACCATATCTGAATAACACGCAGAGGTTTTTTTAAACTCAGTGCCCAGGCGACCGTAACCATGGAGACCAGGTTGCGTTTTCAGCGCTCACCGTTCTCCGCTCTCTTAGGATGGCCGCTTCTGCCGGGTGGTTAAAACGAAACCTGTGCACCCCTCCCACCGTTATAACTGCCCCTGCAGAGGATAGATATGCACACAGTATTAGTGTAAAGTGACGTAACATAACGTAACGGTGAGAACAGACCATTCAGCCCAACAGTGCCTCACTATCAGGATAATTACTGCCACGGCTTGTTGTTTTCCTTTGTCCCATTTCTCTTCAGCACTCATATTTCAGGTACTTTGCCTTTAGCTGTTAGAGTTCTTAAATAATCTGACCTCATTCATTAAAGTGCAGTGACAGCACTTGTACCGAGTGCACGTGAGTGTGAGAGGGAACCGATATGTGTACAAGTGTGTGTGTGTTTGTTTATGCGCGCGATGTGATGCATTTACGAAAGTGTGTCATTGTTGTGGTAGAGCATGCGTATTATGCGTTATCATGCGATGTGTGTTTGCGTGAGGTGCTGTGGAGCGTGTGTGTGTGTGTGTGTGTGTGTGCACACGCGGTCACCTTGAGCCAGTCGGCAGGGTTCAGTCACCTCCCGCTCGTTGACCGTGCAGACACTGCCCGGCACTGGTCTCAGGGTCACGGTTCCCTGCTGGCACACTATCTCACAGCTCGACTCCCCCTGCAGGACTGGACATGCAACAACAGCTACTATAACTTTATATACACACACACATCGGAATGAGATTATACTCATATTCTCATATGCCCAGGCCACGCAAGACATATTATTCATGTTCTGGTATACAATTTAGTATTTTGTGTAATCAGTGTACGCTGGATCTGCCCAGACTCATGTTATAGCAGCACCCTAAGGTGTCAAAATACGTGAAACAAGTCACTCTGGAATGAAAGGTAGGTGCGAACCTATTTGGGATTGGTCATGTGGTCCGATCACAGTCACCCCTTCCTGTGAGAAAGATAACAGGGTCATTAGAGAACCGTGGAGAAGCCTCACGGATATAGGAGCGAACAAATCATGTTTCATAAGCTGAGCCCTAATCATAAAATTAGCATTTGTGCATTTACGCGTGAAGTTCAGGCTTCCTTTACCCCACCCCCCCCCTAAAGGACTAAAGATTTATCTGTTTCCTGCATCTCTAAGGATAGCATTGGCTGCCTGATCGCTGATGCGATGTGAGAATAGACTCGTCCCCCTGGGTTAAGCTCTCCTGTCGGTCAGCTAGAAATGCAGGAATTCCAGTTTACAGCCACTGTTATCATCTTTGCAATGAGGACAGCCGTCCCTTAGGCCTGACAACAATGAACTACACACCTCTTGGTTCAAAGACCTCTCATGAACATTGATTATACTGTAATATATTGAAATAAAATATTTGGTCAAGATCAGAGAAGATGGGACATAAGGGCAAATATATAAATTATTGGCACTTTCAGATATAGCAACATATTTATTAAAATAGATTTATGTAAAATACATTTATCATTTTGTATATTTACAATGCATTACAGTACAATCATGTCCTCAAGGCACCGTCTTACAAATCTACTATTAATTCCAAATTGGTAAAATGCAAAACACAAGAAAGAAGAGCAGGAAGAAGAACAGAGTCATGCTGTAAATGTGAGATGAAGTGGAGATGTACTTCCCGCTCACACGCCTTTACCTGTGCGCGTCAGATCTGAACAGTTTTGTAGACAGTGACAAGTTGTAGAAAGAGAAAAAGAAGACAGGAAGGAAGGATCTAGTTGAGAGAAAAGAGAGAGAGAGAGAGAGAGAGAGAGAGAGAGACAGTGTTCCAGTTAGTGACAAGACACTGAGCGCTGTCATGATCAAAGTGGCACAAAAAGGAACGTTCAATAGGGCATGCCTAATTTTCTATTAGGAATTAGGAACATTTACAAGAGCATTTCCATAGATTTTTAGGAGATTTTTTTTTGTCTTAACATTATAATTTTCAGGTGAAAATCCAGGCCCTGAGAAGTGAGGAGATGCAGGAAAAAGGCTAGGTGCTGTTGCTAATGGTTCTGCTACTCACTTCGCTGTTGTATTTATAAATGGTACTGTGAATGGTTTAGCTATGTGCTTTGCTAATTGCTCTGATACTCGCTTAGCTATTACATTTGCTAAGTTAATGGTATTGTGAATTGTTTCGCTGTTTTCCAGTCCTGCCAACGTTGATAGTAAAATGACAAACGGCAGCCCCTAAGCGCACGTTTAATGGCCGGCATTCCTGGTGTCGATTGGCATACACACTATTGGCTGGCACTGCACTTTGTGAGGTCTAACGGTATATCTGGGATCCCATTCTTTTCACCAAGGGGTGAGAGACATTGTGTTTGGTTGCCCCGAATTACCCTGAGGTGGTAGAAGGTGACCCCAGTGCTCAGGACGTCCCGGTCGAGGGCGATGAGGTGGGGCAGGAGCGAGTGGATCAGAAAGCCTGCCCGGTCCCGGTTGATGTCCACACTGTACTGCTCCAGCACCTCCTTCTGATCCCGCCAGTGATCTGACCAGTCTTTAGTCAGCTGCTCCACCTGGGGATGTAAGACAGGAGGAGAGGACAGGACAATGCAGGCTGGGCTGCTGATTGGCTGGTTCACAGCACAATGCAGGCTGGGCAGCTGATTGGCTGGTTTACAGGACAATGCAGGTTGGGCTGCTGATTGGCTGGTTCACAGCACAATGCAGGCTGGGCTGCTGATTGGATGGTTTACATGACAATGCATGCTTGGATGCTGATTGGCTGGTTCACAGCACAATGAATGCCGGGCTGCTGATCGGCTGGTTTACGGCACAATGCAGGCCGGAATGCTGATTGGCTGGTTCCTCCAGCGCATAACACGGCACTGTGTTTTAAAGAGAGCAGCTCCTCACCTTCAGCTCGTTCTGCAGCACAAGCTCAGAGATGGTCCCGTCCCGCTCCTCACTCAAAGAAGGACTTGGGTTCCGCTGCTGTGGGGGCGAGGGTCAGAGAGGAAAGGGTCAGAGGTCAACAGGTCAGGGTTCACACCAGGAATGCCCTACATGCTCCCTACATCAGAATTTGTAGCACTTTCATGCATTTATTGTGGTTCTCTAAACTAATCTCCTGAAATTATCTTCCCCACTTCACTCAAAGGTGGTTTCAAATCTTGAGTTGAAAGGCGCAGTATAAATGTGCATTCTTACACATTTAATAGTACTGTCATTTTTACTGTACAGTCTGAGCCTGTATTTAAATTCCCATGCATTCGTTCCTTCATATTAATGCCAGCGTATCGTGTCAGAGTTAACAATGCCCCCCCGGGGCGGGGACCGTGGAGATCATTACCATCTCGTAGCTCATGAGCATGCTCTTCAGCCGGTCGATCTCTTCCCGCAGTTCCCTGATCAGCCT